>CAKNWT010192949.1:0-12031 GCA_932066315.1 Andricus coriarius
ATTCTAGAACTGTTACATATCCTTACAGTAACAGCGTTACAGAACAATATGACCTTTATGTTCCGTTCTTGGAACACGTGTGACATTCTAGTGACATAAGAGTTCCATCACTCTGTTCTATATGAGTTAAATCACATAATTCTAGAAGTGTTACATATCCTTACAGTAACAGCCTTACAGAAGAATATGACCTTTATGTTCCGTTCTTGGAAAACTTGTGAAATTCTAGTAACATAACAGTTCCGTCACCCTGTTCTACATTAGTTACATCACATAATTCTAGAACTGTTACGTATCCTTACAGTAACAGCCTTACAGAACAATATGACATTTATGTTCCGTTCTTGGAACACGTGTGACATTCTAGTGGCGTAACAGTTCCATCACTCTGTTCTATATTAGTTACATCACAGAATTCTAGAACTGTTACATATCATTATAGTAACAGCGTTACAGAACAATATGACCTTTATGTTGCGTCCTCGGAACACGTGTGACATTCTAGTGGCGTAACAGTTCCATCACTCTGTTCTATAGTAGTTACATCACAGAATTCTATAACTGTTACATATCCTTACAGTAATAGCGTTACAGAACAATGTGACCTTCATGTTTCGTTTTTAGAACACCTGTGACATTCTAGTGACATAACAGTTCTATCACCCTGTTCTATATTAGTTAGGTAACAGAATTCCAGAACCGTTACGTATCCTTACAGTAACAGCGATACAGAACGATGTGACCTTTATGTTCTGTAATTGTTATGGCACGCGATTGTAACAATTTTATGTATAAGTTTTCCCTTTTTGTTATGTCACATTTATAGAACCTGTCCGCTAGGATAGTGTATTGCTCCAAAAACAGAAGGCCCTGAGCAGCTAATATCTAAAGGAGAATTACCTGACAGATATCGTAACTGGCTGTATCATAATGGGAAGTTAGGATAGATTTCACGAAAAAAGACAGAAACGTCGACCACAGGTGAACAATTTTCATTCAAAGACAAAGAAAGTAAGAAACTTATATATTTATATAATCATAAAAAGGAATCAAACTATGAAAATCCATTCGGTCGATTGAAATAAATTTATGAACTTAAGCAATGCACTTATCCATTTGTTAAGGCATTTTCACTCTTAAATTTTATGTTTTTTTTTTAAATCTCAGATGACGAAGAAGCTTTGGCTACAAATGCTGATGACATTGTGAGTCGCCCCAAAAAAATCAGAATTTACTGCGTTGAGAATTCAAAATATCGAGCAGACTACTGGTTCAGTTTCCACGATATTTGAGAAGTGGCCAGCATTGAAAAGACCTCTTGGATACGTTATAGTTAGTTTTTATACAATAAACTAATATTCTATGATGTATCTGCATTTAAAATCTGATGTAATAGCAATTGAATTGAATTTTTTCACAGATTGAGCACGATTTTGTGCAAAAATTCAACAGGCAAGATGCGCTCTATTCTGCATGGTCACAACTTTCGGCAAAGCTTCACGAAGTGATGAAAAATAAAATTACTGATGAGGGGTCCAGAGAATTACTGCAAACTTTTGAAAATCAAAATTTGCCTGAAGGTATTTTTTAAGAAAGTAAATTATTGTGTTTCAGAGTTTTGGAAATGATATAATTACAACGTCTTAGCCTGTTTTATTCTTATTAACAGTTTAAAAGACAACAATTTATTTGAAGGAACAAAAGATCTCACTTGGTTATTGCTATTAACGGCATTATGCCCTCCAGTTGGTCATATACGAAAGCAAATTGTAAGAAAATTTGGAAACCTTCTATAATCGAAGCACAAAACAGTTTTATGCATCACATAAAGGTTAGAAGCTTTAGGATTTGTAAAGAGATGAAATTTTTTTGATTTGATTTTTTCCAGATTTCATTTCCCATACATATTACTTATGCATTTTGAAACCTCAAGCCTCCTACGAAAGGTTTTTACTTAAGTGTGAAACTTAAAATAACTTGGAAAATTAGTGTTTTGACCGCGCACAGCCGATTTCATATTCGATAATTTATTAAATAAACATTACGTCGTCGTCGTGGACCAACGCTATCGTCCATTCAAAAAATACACGTGATGATCAACGACACAAAGTGCGAGGTACAAAGCATTCTTAAAGCACTTGATATTTGCTTTAAATCTTTTCACGTTTTTAACGCTAAGTATCCGAAGCAAAGTGAGCCGGTCTGGCTGTTAATACAAAAAGCTGTATATGAACTAAAGACAAAATGGGATAGGAAGATTTCTAAAGTGACAACCACTATCAGACATCTAGCTGAAACGCGAATTTAAACCGGCTTTTAGATTCCTCGAATACTTTGAAATCATTCAAAATTTGTTTATCTTAACCCTAGTGATTCACACTTCAGTAAAATCGCATAACAGTCACACAGGGCGGATTTCACCCGAACAATGAGTCCTAAAAATTAGGAAAAAATTGCTAGGTATTATTTAAGGATTCCAAAAGATGATCTTATAGTTTTTGTAACCAAAATTACTTGTTTTAATATTTTTTTTGGTCAAGTTTGACCATTCAGGGACTCTACGAGGAGCTTCAAAATTTTGTAGGGTGAATCTAACCCCGTGTGACTAATTAGGGTTAAATCGAGAGATTGAAAACAAACAAAATATGTTTGCTTGCAGCATCTGCTATCATAAGTTAGGTTCTCCTAATTTACTTTTGCGAAATTCAAAAAATTTGCACTGGCTAGCTTTTAATAATATATACGTCTGCAAACAGGGGAATTGCATTCGAGAATTTCGAAATTATCATGCTTTTAACAAGCATGTAGATAGAGATCACTCCATGCGTTCAGAGAGCACTATTTCGCAAAATACTAGATTACAAGCAAATCTTCCTGAAAGCGGAGAAAATTCGAATGTTATTTGTTCTTTTGAATCAAACCAAGTGGAAAATGGTCCACTAACAGTTCATAGCACAGAACTAACGGATTTAAATATCACTGCAAAATATCTGAAAAATATTTTGCAAAAATCAACAGTAGCTTATGTAGCTAAATTGTATAACCACACATTAATACCTCGCAGTGTAGTACAGGATGTTATTGATTACAACCGAGAATTTTATGAGTCTGGTTTTTTAACTATTTTGAAAAATAAAGTTTTTAACACCTTCAGTAATTTGAATGTTTCAGAAGGCGACAAGCGGGTTATTGAGAATATGTTTATTGTTTGTGAAAACCCTTAGAAAACTTTAAATAAGATTATAAAAGGTTGAAATATTTTAAAGAGGCAGGCTTTTCAATTGAATCTAAACCTTATATCATAGGGACAGTCGATAGGATGTATTTTGAAGGTCAACATATCTCATTGGAAACTGTATTAAAATCTTTTTTCGAAATGTCCGGAATTTTGGATTCGATCTTAAATTACATGCATTATTTAAATAATGAGGTGGATTCTTCAATATATGGGTAATTTTCAAATTAGAGGCAAACTTGAAGTCTCAGTAATATAACATTAACTTAGAAACTCGTACTGATTTTTTTGTTTAAATTTAATAAATAGTTATTATCATCCTCTACAAAATGGTTATTTATTTTATTTTTTATTTGCGTTCCCATTTACTTTAATTTAATAAAAGAACACCCCAAACGTGATTACCGTACGGTGTCCCAAACTCACTTTGCACAAGGATAAACTGTTTTTCTCCTTTTTCAGATAGTAACCCGTGTAAAAATATTTTGTCTTCGTATTTGTCTTCAAGATGCCCATTTTGTCTCAAAGACTTCGATGTCTTGTTCCGTCTCATAAGCGAGACTTGCTAGACATCAGATTTTTGTATTACGTTTATGCATTCAGTAAGACGAAAGAATTGTCTCAAGACATGAAGCGTTCTGTTATGTTTTGGCTGAAGGGTACGAATTTCTTTCATGGGAATGATATTACCTGCCTGCTAAAATTCTTTAACAGAAACATGGATTTTATTTCCTGAGTAAATCAATAGATATCTCTTAAACTGATTCAGATGAATTCCTTAATTCTGTAGGTGCTCTGTAATATCGCACAGTGAGTCACAGCTGGAATTTACTGTTCAGAAAAGTCTACAGCCCTCAATATTCACCGGACTTACAATTTTTTTTTAATTTAGGATCATTAAATTTCTAATAGATCTACCTAATGCGAGTTTTTAATTTGTTTCCATATATATCATATATTCTTTATTTTACTATTGCTTGCAAAATTTTGGCAAATTTTTTGTATGGACTGTGCTTGCTAGTGAACAGTAATAAACAATCAGAAATTTATGGTAAAACGAAATATTTGTCAACTTTTCGAATTTTTTAAATTGTGCAAGAATTATATTATTTTTTGTTAAATTAAATGCACACTTTTTTGGAAAAACTTGAACATGTCAAACTTACAATTTCTTCGGTTTGAATCGAAGAAATATGTGATATTATTTTTATTTCATAAAAGGCATTTTTTTCACAGTGTTTAAAAAGCAAAAAAGGTCAAATTCACGATTTTGAAAAGCTTCAAACAGCATGATATTTCAAGGAAACTCAATGTAAAACATTTTTAAAAATAAGTATTTTTCAGAACGTGTGATAGAACAAGTACGTTTTGTAGTGAATTTTGATGTTCGTTGTTGGCTTTACGGTCAAGTAAAATTGATTACAAATTTAATAGTTGCAAACTTTTTGGAACACAATAGTGGCCCTATTTAGTGGATTTTATTACATCTGTAATGAATTTCATCATTTCTTGTAGGGACCAAAATTGTCAATCAGAAATTGTTTTTATTTTGTTGATATTGCAGTTTGAAAATGAAATACTGGATTTTAAATTTAATTAAATTGAAACAATACTTTAATTGTATCATAAGTAAATTGAAATAAAATTTTTGGTTTGAATTATAAGTTATTTCTTTCAGTTAAAAAAAACTTAAACCATGAAATTTTCTTATTTTATATAAAATTTGTTTTTAAATTTTCATCCAAATTGGACATGTGTTTTGAAAAGTGAAAATTAAAAAAAGTTACTTGAATGAGTGTAATAATTTACACTAATAATCTTACGAGAAATAATAAAATGTTTGACATAGTGAATAGATTTCCTAGAGAAAAGAAAACTATGGGAACTGCAAACATTACAAATTTTTTCAAACCGTCTTTCACTAAAAAATAAATTTTGGCTGCCATACTTTCAAAACTATAAGAAATAAAAGATTAGATGTTTTAGTTTTATGCGGGGAATTTTATACACTTTACGAGTATTTTATTTGTAATTCATGTTGAGGCAATTCTAGACGTGGGATGATCTAAAAAGAAGCAATTTCAAAAGAATCAAAAAAACTGACTTTAATCCAGATGTCCAAAATGTGTTCAATATCAAGAGCTTTTTTAAATGTAAAACTTGAAAATTATTTCCATGAAAATATGAGGTATTTATTCCTCGATTTGTTCTCAAGTGTAATCAATACTCATCCAAGTATACAGGGAAAAATTTGTATCATTTAAATATTTAACAATGGGAGGATGTATATTATTGAATTTTCTGTACGGTTAAAATTTGTTCAGTAACCCTCACAATAAATTGCGGAAAAGTCGGAGAGAGCGACATTCCGGTACTGTAACCGGAAAAAGTGAGAATCTGCTGAGCAGTTGTACACGCATCAATGTGCAACATTCAACTGTTCACCTCTTCACGACAATGTAGTATAAACGATTATGATAATGATATGGAAATTTGGATTGTAGAATTTACCGAATGGATTGCGGAATTCACCGAAATGTCATTATGTCCGACTTTCACCGAATTTATTTTAAGAACAACTTAAAATGAGAATCACCAAATGTAACATGAATTCGTTCTTGTGGAGAACTATTTCAAAATTTTCCAACTAGGCCCTATATTCTAGACCTGGATGCCTCTGTTTTTATTACTTAAACCCAACCACTCATTGTCGCCGCTGGACAACATCTGGCCGGCCGGCATAAGCTCGAAACTGGGAACGTTTACCTGCTTTCCCTAATTTAAAATTCGAGCTCTCAAAATAGAACTCTGATAATGTTTCAGAAATATTGTAGTATTCAAAAATATTGTTTTTAATTTTCGAACAAAAATTTTTTGTCCATAGTACACGATATGAAATAAGTCAAGAAAACAAAAACGTTGCTTTTTGAAAAGTCCTGCAAGATAATTATAGCAACTTTTCTATTTTTCGTAAAAAATCGAAAATTCAAATTTTGATCACACAAAAAATAATGTAAGATCAAAATTCAATTTTCCCGTCAAACTATGCAAGATACGAAAAAATATGAATTCACAACAATTATTAAAAATTAAAAATTTAATTTTTGGACAAACGACACAAGCTACAGAAAAAAATTTATTCAAAAGTTGTTCACCCAAAGTTAACTACAAAGTTGTTGTTCATTATTCTTTGATGAATCACATAGTTTTGGTTTTAAAAATAAGAAATACAATTAAATTTTTGGACAAACGACACAAGCTATACAAAAAATGAATGGACGAAAGTTGTTCATCCTAAAAGATTAACAAACTTTTAATAAAAATTGTTGATAGGACGAGTAGATTTACTTTTATTCGTAAATAATAAGTTTAAAAATAAAAAATTTAATTTCTGGAAAAACGACGCGAGAGCAAAAAAATTAGAAGATAAAAGTTGTTCAACCAAAAAAGATCTACAAATTTGATATAACCTCTGCAATTAAAAATATACTAAAAATAAACAAAATAACTGTTTGTAAGAAGGACACAAGCTTCACTAACATTTTATGTAACAAAGTTTTTTAGCCTAAGTTAAATCTTGAAATTTGCTTAGGACCACTTTACGCTGGAATGCGTATTTCTAGTTTAAATCGTCAAAAATAACATTTGAAATAAACAAATTAAATTTATGGAAAAACGACACAAGTTGCAATAAGATGTCTAATAACAAAATTGTTTTTTTCTCATAGGATGCGCACTTTTTTGGATTCCATTTCCGGAGAAAGAAAATCCGTAGTTTTTTTTCGAAATTCGAATATTAACACGTGCCACCGGGCACATTAAAATCCCATTTAATTAACATGAAGAAATTTTGGATTCTCGAAAAATTGAACTCATTCTTCAGGATTTGATCGAAACGTGCCAAGTTTTTTAGAGATTGAAGAGGAGTACCTATGACATGAAACCATACTAATAACTTTAATTTTTAACCCACCCTTACCCCCCACAGCGCCCCAAATATGACCCAAAAATAAAAAAACTACATTTTTACGTATTACTGTTACTTTTTAGCAATTTCCGTCGTCTTTTTCATACAAATAATTACTTATGGACAATTTAAATAGTTCCGTGATTCTGTTAACAATTTTTTATTGCTTAAACAAATGAAAATTATTTTTAACAATTATTTATTCCCGAAAAATGTAAAAAATAATCGTATTTTCTTATTAAAATGTAATAGTTTGTCATTGTTTGGAGAAGTAAATTAAAAAAAAAATTATGTAATTGTTTAAACAATTACTTATTGTTTATTCTCAACATTTCTAAAAATTGACCCAGAGATGTCCAGTTTTTTCTTAAATTGGTATCCTATGCTACTTTTTGTTGAATAATTATATAATTTTGATACATATCTTCTAATGTTTAATACATTTCTATTTGTTGAAACAATTTTGATTTGCTTAAGCAGCTTTTTTTCGAAAACTTTAAAAAAATAAAATAAAATAAAATACATATAATTATTTTTCTGACTGTATATTGTATAAAAAGAATAGGGGAAACCTCCTTACAGTGGATAATGCAACCTACAGTGGATAATCATTAATTAAGAGGACAAATAAAATGTAAATAATTTATTTGAATATTAATATATTAACACATATAGTCCCTTAACTATTAATTAAATTACAATAATTATTTTACATATATTAGTATTTTTAATTAATTATTATCCACTGTAGGTTGCATTATCCACTGTAGGGGGGTTTCCCCTATATTAACCATTTTTTAATTGTTTAAAGAAATATAATTTGTTTAAACAATTACTTTCACCAAAATACTTTTCAAATCGTATTTTCTGAATTAAACATAATATTGAATGATTTCGAGGAGTAATAAATTCTGCTAAGAACATTATGTTATTGTTTATACAATTAATTATTGTTTTTTTTTTTTATTAAAATTTCCTTCAAATTCAGTATGGATGGTTTACATCTATTTTTGCGCATTATTTAATAAATCATAAAAGTCATAATAAAATTTAAATTTTAAAAGTGTATTTTTTATTGCTATCTTCATATTTTTGAACGAATAAATATTGTTTAAACAATGAAACGACGTTTTAAACAGAATTTACTACGCCTCGAAATCATTCGATATTATATTTAATTCGGAATATACGATTTGAAAAATATTTTTGGAAATATAATTGTTTAAACACATTATATTATATTATATATTTTTTCTTTTTTCAAAATTTTTATTTTATATGGTGCCTGTTGGGACTTGAAATTTGCATGGGAAAATGCATGGGAAAAAGTCACTTTTTGGTATTTTTCGAATAATTGTTCAGGGTTAGGGAAAAGTTGAGATTAAGGTTGTAAGGCTTCTAGTGTACTTTCCAACAAAGAATTTGACCTATCATACATATGGATTTGACGCCCCTAACACACCCCCATGATGCCCTGAAAACTACACTGTTAGAAATTTCTATAGCGATTTTACTATAAATGTATTGGAAGCAATATGCATATACGTGTTGTAAATTTAATATACATGATCTTGTAGAATTAATATACATGTATAGTAAAACACAGTGCGTGAAAGTTGAAAGTTCTTTGATGCACCCAGATCTGGTCAAATATTTAAAACTAAAGTAATAAACTAACATTCATCGATTACATTCTTATTTATAATCAAAGTACAACGTACGGGTGGAATCTTCTTCAAAATTCACTGTAAATGTCAAAATTTTAACGTGAGTACCGATTTTTTTAGGTTAGGTGTGTTAATAATTCGCTTAATTGAACTTTTCCACTTAAAACCCAGTATGATTTATGTTTAACTAGGAAAAAATATTATGCCTTATCATTTAGAATTGAAAATTACTGTCTTAATTATTTTTAATTTATTGAAAGTGAAATTACCTGACTTTTCTAAAAGTTGATCAATATACATGTATATGAAATTTACTATACAGTCTCTTAATTGATATTTCATAGACCGAGTTTTTAGATTTACTATACAAATGTATAGTAAATCTATATTAACATTACAAACATTTTTAACAGTGTACCGTTAAATCGAAAAATGTACATTCTTCAGGAAATTGACTCTTTTAAACAGTTTATTCTCCTTTTTTTCGGAAATCATTACTATAGGTCTATTGGAATGTGTAAAACTGTTTTTTAGTTAATTTCCATTTATTTAAATAAATTCTATTTGTGTAAATAATATGTTCTTCTATCAAATTCGTTTTAAATCTGTTCTATGAGATCGGAATGACAGTTTATTATCTGAAAGTAACTTTATTTATTTCTTTACTTATTTAATAATTTCTTTCTATTGTTTAAGCAATTAATTATTATTAATTTTCTACTTTTTTACAATTTATGGTAAAAAAGTCAGCTTTTTTTGTGATATACCTATATATTTTAATTTCAAGGTATCCTCTATACATTATCTAATGAATCCTAAATTGTTTAAACAAATTTAATTTGTTGAAACAATTTTTTTCCATCAATTCGCCTAAAATTCTGGTTTCTTGTAATAAATCTATATATTTAAATGTCAAGGTATCTTCTCTACATTATTTAATCGATCCTAAATTGTTTAAACAAATTAAATTTGTTTAAACCATTTTTTTGCTCAATTCGCCTAAAATTCTGTCTTTTGAGATCGAAATTTTTCTCTCTGATATGGGTGAAGAATATATACATTATTTTGCAAGGAACAATGTTCAACTTATTCACAGTGTTATGTGTAACCCAATAAACCCATCTCCACGCAATCAAAACATAATAAAATTGTTTGAATTTGGAAATCAATAATTATAGTATTTATTATTTGAATAAAAAATTTAACTCCTGAATTTACTGAAAAAATATTGAAAACAATTGAATTTGTTTGAATAAATAATGGAATGTTGAAAAAAATACTTTTATTATTTAAACAATGGAAATCATTTGTAAATATGAATAATATGACTTCAAAATAACAGCTGGCCAGTTCGATCTCAAAAAAACAGAATTTTAGGCGAATGAATCAAAAATTTGTTTAAACAAACTAAATTTGTTTAAGAAATTTAGGATTTATTAGATAACGTAGAGAAGATACCTTGAAATTAAAATATATATGTTTATTACAAAAAACCAGGATTTCAGGCGAATTAAAAAAATATATATTCTTGAAACAAATTAAATTTGTTTAAACACTTTAGGATTTATTAGATAATGTATAGAGGATACCTTGTAATTAAAATATATAGGTTTATCACAAGAAAAGCTGACTTTTTTTTACCATAAATTGCAAAAAAGTAGGAAATTAATAATAATTAATTGTTTAAACAATAGAAAGAAATTAATAAATAAATAAAGAAAGAAATAAAGTTACTTTCAGATAATAAACTGCCATTCCGATCTCAGAGAACAGATTTAAAACGAATTTTATAGAAGAACCTATTATTAAACAAATAGAATTTATTTAAATAAATGGAAATACAACTAAAAAACATTTTCAAACATTCCAATAGACCTATAGTAATGATTTCCGAAAAAAAGGAGAATAAACTGCTTAAAAGAGTCAATTTCCTAAAGAATGTACATTTTTCGATTTAAGGGTAGTTTGCAGGGCATCGTGGGGGTGTGTTAGGGGTGTCAAACCCATATGTATGTTAGGTCAAATTCTTCGTTGGAAAGTACTCTAGAAGCCTTATAACTTTAATCTTAACTTTTCCCTAACCCTGAACAATTATTCGAAAAATACCAAAAAGTGACTTTTTCCCATGCATTTTCCCATGCAAATTTCAAGTCCCAACAGGCACCATATAAAATCAAAATTTTGAAAAAAGAAAAAATAAGACCTTTATTTTTTTGGATTTCGAAACTTTTTGGGGGGATCGTTTGCATTTATTTAAAAGTCGCCATTTTGGACCACCCTATTCTACATACTATACAGTCAGAAAAATAATTACATGTATTTTATTTCGTTTCCTTTTTTTCAAGTTTTCGAAAAAAAACTGCTTAAGCAAATTGAAATTGTTTAGGCAAATAGAAATTTATCAAGCATAAAAAATATATATCAATATTATATAATTATTCAACAAAAAGTAGCATAGGATACCAATTTGAGAAAAAACTGGACATCTCTGGGTCAGTTTTTAGAAATGTTGAGAGTAAACAATATGTGATTGTTTAAATAATTACAAAATGTTTTTCGAAAAATTTTTAGGGAATAAATCATTGTTTAAATAAGTCACATTTGTTTAAACAATTAAAAATGGTTTAAAGAGTCATGGGAAATATTTAAATAGTCCATTAGTAATTATTTGTATGAAAAAGACGATGGAAATTGCTAAAACGTAACAATAATACGTAAAAAAAGTAGTTTTTTTATTTTTGGGTCATACTTTGGCGCTGTGGGGGGAAGGATGGGTTAAAAATGAGAGTTATTAGTATGCTTTCATGTAATAGGTACTCCTCTACAATCTCTAAAAAACTTGGCACGTTTCGATCAAACCCTGGAGTATGAGTTCAATTTTTCGAAAATCCTAAATTTCCCCATGTTAATTAAATAGGAGTTTGAAGTACCCGGTGGCATGTGTTAATATTCGAATGTTGAAAAAAAAATTACGGTTTTCTTTCTCCGGAAATGGAAACTTTTGCGGGGGGCGCCCCCCTTGCCCTCTAGGGTGAAACAAAATTTTGCAATGGATTTTTGGACCACCCGAATATACATATATAACATAAATACTAGGGGGAGGTCCCCGAGAACCGGACACTTAAGGAATAACAAATATAAAAAAAATCTTGTAATGATCTA
>CAKNWT010192960.1:0-10422 GCA_932066315.1 Andricus coriarius
AGAGCGTAAGTACGTATCAAACCGAAACCAATGGAGATACGATGGAATTCTTCGTATCATTGATTTTCTCGGAAACTATCACTCGCAGAAAAAATGTATGTAATAAAAAATGTGCATTTTAATGAGATGTACAACTTTTGTTTGAGATATTTTTTCAAATTTTGCATATTAGTTAAGATAAACGCAAAAAACCATGATTTTCATGGTTTTTTCACGATTTCACCATGAAAATCGCCGAGTCGCTAATTTTCACCATCATTTTCGTAATCAGCGCATCAAAATACTCAAATATACATAGTATGAAAGAAATCGTCGGTTTACGGCTTTCGGAAGTTTATCCTAATATAATTTAAAATGCCTAAATTTCAGTATATCTTTCGCTTGAAATTGGGGAAGCCCCTGGCCACTTGGGTTCGACTTTAAGCGACGCGACATGTTCACGTAATGACGCACTATAAAAGCTACAGATCTCTTTTTTTATGGTATCATTTTTTTCGAGTCCTGTTTTTGAATATGATAACTTCATGCTGTTATTTTCAATGTAAAACAAATAAACCTGGGTTACCACCAGTAGTATCATTTTAGTACCATTCAAGACTAATTTTTAGTCTTAATATTGTGATACCTGAAACTAGCCCTAAAATAATACTCAGGCCTACCCACAGTTAGGCCTAATCATGAGGGAATATAGTAAGGAGTGGTATCATCCTATGTGTTTGGTGAGCAGAGGTGGGACGAGCAGCGTCCAAGAATTCGTTATTGTTCACCACGAATGGAAACTCGTGAGCAGTCCCGTGCACATGCCCAGTGCTGTTTGCGCTGTCACGTGTTATATCCACTCCTCTGTATTATATTTTGACATCTAGATTCATATGTTAGTTATGTTCGCTTGTGTTTTTATTTTTTTGGGTGTATATCGCGTTACTGAAATAAAAACGAAAAATAAAATAGAATCAAAAATACGAAAAGGATCTAGAAAGTGTAAGTACTACAATGAGATTATTATAATCATTTGTGGAGTAGGTAAGCAAGGGATAAAGTTAATTTCAGTGAACAAAATATTGTAGTTTATTATGTTCAAAACACAAGTTTAAAACTTCCAACGCGTGTTGAAATCGCTGACATGGCAACCGCAAGTGCGCATGTGCGCGGGTCTGCACGGGTTTCCATCCGTGGCAAACATTAACGAATCTTTTAATTAAGATTGAAATGATATCCATTTTATCATGAATAATTTTTGCAGAATAAGCAAAAAATTGATTCATAATTAAAAAAAAAAAAACTTTCAACAAACCTCACTTTTCGGCTCATTAGAGACAACAATAACAAGATGAAAAAAGAGGGAGAAAAAGGAAAAAAGTCAACCAAAAACCAACCTGTCACTTTTTCCTTTCTCCGTCTTTTTTATACTACGAGGGTACCAACATGTCTCGAGGCCAATTTAGACCTCATCAGGGATTATTTATAGGGAATAACTAAAGGTATGAAAAAATTAATATACCTGTAAGGAATATGTTTCAATCAGTATTAAATAAAAAATTGATTAAGTTTAATGTAATCAAATATGTTTATTGAGAAATTGATTGTTTAATAAAAAAAATCTTTCTGTTATCTAGTCAAAGGAAATTACTTTAAGCAGTTAATTACTCTATCCCGTACTTTTTTATATCTTGAGAGGTCCCTTTTTAAATTAATAGCCTTGTTTCCCTCCCTCTTTGTAAATAACATCTCCATGAATTCTCTCTTTTTCTGACTTTTCTCATGATAAAGAATTTCAATATCATTCTAATTGAAGTTATGACCATGTGTAATGTTATGCTTAGAAAGGACTGAGTGATACCTGGGACTTCTGTGAAAATTATTTTCATGTTCATTTTTCCTAAGTCCAAGTGCCCTTTTTGTCTGCCATATATAAACTGCATTGCCATATATAAACTGCATTGCAATCTTTACAATTAACTTTGTAAATTACACATTTTTTGTCGAGCGTTTCATATCTATCCTTTGTTTCAATGAACTCAAAAGGATAATGGTTTAGAACAAGAATTTGTTTACATAGAGCAATATTTTTTCATGCAAAACTGGATGTGATAATTTAAGGGCTCTATCTATCAAATTTTTAATAATTCCTATTTCATTTTGAATAGAGTGATTTGAGAGAAATCTGAGCTTTCTTCCTGAACAAATAGTTTTCTTATGCCAGTCAGTGATAATATGCCTTTCATCGGTTCTATTTAAAGTCATGTCGAGAAAACTTAAATTTCCTTCAGTTTCAATTTCAACAGTAAATTGTAATCTTGTGTATACTATTAAAAGCATTAAGAAGGATGTTAGCATTATTTTTATGCACACGAAGTACTGAATCATCTACATATCTCGCATAAAAATAAATATTAAAATCAATTTTTGGAAAACTTTATTCTCTAAATCCTCCATAACAATTTCAGCTAAAATAGGAGACAACGCTGGTCCTATGGGAGTTCCAAACTTTTGTTTATAAAAATTATTATTATATTTGAAATACACTGAATAAAAAACATATTTTATAGCATCAATAAATTGTTTTTTCGAAATTTTGGTGGTTATTTTAATCAAATCCCAACGTTTTTGTATGACATTTTCAACTCTTTCATAAGGGATATTTCGAAATATAGCTATTACATCAAAAGAGACAAATATGTGATCCAAAGGTATTATTACATTGTCAATTAGTTTTAAAAAAGCATGACTATTTTTAATTGATGATTTTGAGATTTCTATTGATTTTTTAGTAATTTGACTCAATAATTCTTCCAATTTTCTAGTAGGAGAACCTATTGTTTAAATAACTGGTCTTAGAGGATAATCAGTTTTCTGAGCTTCAACAACGCCGTAGGCTAAGGAGGGATTAGTACTCGTTGTATCAATAGAACATCTTTCAATATTATTACCTAAGTATTTATTAGTTCTCATTATGTCTAAAATTTTAAAAGTCCCTTTTTTGAAGCATTTTGGTGGGATTATTAGGAATCAATTGAAAACTATCTTTATCATTATAAGCAACATTTATTGAATATAAACATCCCTATGAATCGCTACTGTAATACTTCCTTTATTTAATTTTGTGATAATTAATTCCGGATGATTTTTAAGAACATTTTCGCTTCAATCAATCCCTCATTAAATTTATTTTCTAACCAAGTTTTTGGATTTTAATTATTTAAAAAACCATTCGATAAACCCATAAAATGTAATCTAAATTCATCAACTTTATTCTCAGGTATTTTTTTAATATTGGATCCAATGTCTTTAATGATTTCAAGTAATTGAATATAGCTTTCTTCTTCACATTAGTTGCTAAAACCATCACCTAATCTCAAAATGTCAATAACTCTATGTGGAATAATTACACTAGAAGTATTCAAGAACCAGGGGTCTGGTTGATCTTAAAAAAGAACTTAGTGAATGTTTAAATGGAATTTTAGTACATCTTCTTGCTCTTTAAGAATGTTCAAAAATTTGCGATTATGTTTTATATTTTCTTTCAGGTCATTTCCATTCAGTCTTGTTTCCCTTTCAAAACATTCCTTGATCATAAAAGAGGGAACTTGTTGATCTAATTTTTCAATAATTTGTTTAATCTTAACATTCAAAGAATTCATCTGTAAATGGCATTCTTTAATAGTCAAATTTACGAGAGATTTTTTTAATTTTTCAGTAATTTCATCTAATTTTTCTTTGTTTTTTTTTTAAATTAAAACTAACCTCTTTGTTGATGTCAAAAATTTTCTTAGGAAAACCTTCATGAATTTTGCATTTTATCAGAAAGTCTTGTTGTAAAATTGTTGATCTTAATTTTTTACTAATTAAGTAAAATTCTTTGATATTTTTCACAGGTCCTCCCATTACATCAATCCCATTACCCCAATTTCTGTCTATTTCATTAAAATCAATTTTCTTCACAATAAACAGTCAATTTCACAAATTGAAAAATATTTCATCCTTATTTATTTTTAAAAACGGTGAACTCCCTGTATTTGTCTTCTTTTGAAAAAATCCAAAGTTTACTTGTTTTTTTTATCCTTTGCACACTCAGCAAACCACTATTTAAAAATTATAAACAATTGTTTAAATCACAATGTAAGTATTGCGAAATATAGTTAACAAATTTATTTTTATCAATAATAAAAGAAACTCTTTGAACACTTAAATGTGTATAGTTATTAGTAAGAGAGGGATAGGGAGAAAAAGAAAGAAGAAATAATAATGTTGATTTAACAATATGATCGTTGGTTGAAAAATTACGAGTATATTTATAATATAATACGTGTACTTCAATGATAAAGAGTAGGAAATGCACTTACTGAAATATGGTAAATACAAGTTCCTTATATTTGTGGTACAAAAATGTAATATATGTGTTGCTATTGTATGAAATGTGTAATTCTATTAAACATTTGCTTGAGGGAACTATCTCTGAAATGTTGTCGTTTAGCAATACCCTTTGTATGACTGATTTACCCGACTCGCTTTGTTTAGTTTACAACAGGCGCATCTTGATCGCGCCTGCGCGTCTACTTTCGTAAGCAACAAGAATCGGATGGCCAAAACAGACATACTGTATGGCTGTATCTATACCAGCAATAAAATAGAGTTAATTTAATCATAAATATTGTTATACCACTTATTCATTTCTATCAGTGAGATACAGCTAGAAAAGGAATGAAAACGAGGCTACTTTTTTTACACAGTTTTACCTGTATTATGGACCAGGGAATAAATATTTACGAGCGTCTCAATACGTCCCATAACAGACCACTTGTAAAAGGAGACATGTTAGCGAAAATTGCAATGACTTTCAAGAAACGTGCAGTTTAAAAGAATTTCATCAAAATATTATTATTTAAAAGATTTTTAAATATTCTATAATCCCCCCCCCCCCCACATTTAATTTTGATCAAAATAGTACTTTAGTTTATCTTTAAGTGAGTCATGATTACATTGAAAAAGGAAAGTTATGAACATTTCAAAAATATGAAAAACTGTGGTTGGTTTATTTAATTAACATGATAATCAGATAGGAAAGAGGAAGGAAAATATTAAAAACGTTACGTGAAGCATGTTTAATCTATATTATGTGAATATTTTGAAAAATCAGAATTTAAACAATTTTTCAAAAATTTAGAAACAAACAACAAACAACAAAACAAACAGCCTCAATCACATAGTTATAATTTGACCCAGATTCAAGAAAATTTTTACAATTCAGGAAAATCAAACAAAAAGAAACTAAGAAAATATTCTAAGAAAAGTAACAGCATTTTTTTTAGAAAGAATAATGATAAGAGTCTATATAAAATTAAAATATGAAAATTTAAAAAAATTTAATGTAGATGATATTTTTACTGAAAATAAAAATTAAATTAATTAAAAACATAGAGGAAAAATAACAAGGTATGGTATACAAAAAATTTTGTTATTAAATAATGTATTAGTTAAACATAAAAGTACCCAATGGTATATAATAAGATTATGCACATATTTGTATATATGGCATCTTCCTCAGATAAACTTGGGTTATAGATAACGAGGGTATAAAAACTTATTTCAGATAAATATCTGGGTGATTTATACATTAGAAAATTATGTACATCCTATTAGCCACCTTATTTTTTGATAAGTAGCAGGATGACATTTAAAAAAATATATTTTAACATACATCATGTGTAATTATAGAAAGTTTTAAAGACAAATTTGTAAATATAAAAGAACCTAAAAACATGTAAAAACGATTTTTAACTATAAAAATACCTGATAACCCTAATACCTGATCCTATTAGCAACCTTATTTGATGCATAAGTACCAGGATGGCATTAAAAAACATATTACAACATATATAATGTTTAATGATTGTAAAAATGGTAAAGCTTGGTAAAAAAACCTGAAAAAATAAATAATGAATATTTAGGAAAATAGAGCATAGTGCCCAGATATAAAATTTGTGGTTGATTCTGAATTTTAGAAATGTTGTGGGTGTCGAATGCGGTTTTTAAAATATAATTTGGAAAGGTTAGCATAAAGGTGATATATTATAAGTGGCATACATAACCAGATGACGTACGACAACACGTACGACCAGATGACTACTGGCACTGAGAAACCAGTGAACTTCACTGATTAAACCAGTGACAGCATTCCACTGAGTGAACCAGTGTAATCTCACCGATTGCTAGTGACACACTTCTAGCTGTTTCTACCACTGAGATTTCATTGTAAATCAGTGAGATTTTATTGGAAATCAGTGAGATTTCACTGGCTCATTTTAAGAAAGTGGCAGAGAGATTCAACTTTCTCTTTTACTAATTGTAAGATATGATTTGACCAAGTTTTTAAGACAGCAAAAAGTGGTCGAACATTTTACAATAGTCACACGTAATTTTGCTTCGATGCCAATTCATGCCAGTGATACAAATTCATTAAAACTGGTCATAAATCAATGTAATAACTAACTAAACACAATTTCCAGAAGAATTTTATAGCTTTTCTATAAAATACTACTGCTATGTACCATCATAATTAGTCATGAATAACTGCTGTTTACCAATTATTTCAAGCTTTTTTGTAAAAAAATTCACATACAGACCATTTTTTTTATAAATAGGCCTAATTGTTTTCGCAATTAACTAGAAACGTCTTGCCAATAAATCCTTTCACAGTAAAAAGAAAACCTTAAAATTTAATTAAACTTACTTTCAGGATTGCCTTAAATTCATTAGGTAACTTAATTTATGATATTGAGGTGAACATAAAGTCAGTCTGTCTTGGCAGATAGTGATTTAAGGTCGACAACGAATGTAGAAGCCGCATGACGGATCAAAATTTGACATAGTAAGTATGAAATACCAGAAAGTACGTTTGAACGGAGATGAATTTCATTTGATGCGGGACGAATTTCGTTTGTTCAGGTAAAAAAAGTCGTGCAATCGGGGCAACAGTGCATCATTGGCTCTGTATATGTATTCCTGCCAAAATCGCATAGTTTCTGCATGTGGCAATCCGAGGGTTATTGAGGGTTTACTGTAGAACTCTTTCAGCAATAATTATATGGACTATTTTATTGTCTGAATTGATAATATGATGATAATTGTAGAATGCAATTTTCTTCTTCGATCATCTTATCTCTGTTATGGCGCTGCACGTAACCTCGAATTTTGTTTGTGTACTTCAGGTGTAAAGTCATCGTGATCGACAGACTCTTCGTCGTGAGTTTACTGAATCTCGGCATTATACATCTCACTTTACGAACAAAACATAACAGACGTTTTTTCCGCGAAGCGAGCGGACTTTGAGATTTCCGAGTGATGCTGACTTGCCTTGCTCGCGTTCTTCTTTTGATCACACCTTAAACTCTGTCGATATATGCGCAGACTTTAAGGTTTTCTTTTTACTGTGTTCAGTCATATTTTTCGAAATACCAAAAGTTATTAATTCTATAAACAATTTTCATAATTAAATGATAATTCTTCATTCATAATGTGTCCCCTAAGGGTTTACATGACTTCCATCTCTTACAATACTTCCGTCTGCATATTTTATAAAATCTTATCCTTACTATTTACAGTTATTTACACCTATTTACAGAAAATCTTATATCAAGAAACCTTCCCAGTCAGAAATGGATGGTCGATTTGACGTCGAATCAACGTCATTTTTTTATGTCGAAAAATCATCGATATTTTCGTCGATTCGACGATATTTTGTCGCCCAATTCGACGTCGTATTGACGTCGCATGAATGACCGCATCGACGTCGTATTATTAATCGTTTCAATGTATAATTTACTATAATTTCGACGGTACAAAAATCAGTGCAGTATTCATGAAAACATAAATGGGACACCAAACCAGGATCCCATTTATGATTCCACGAATGAAAAACACTGTGGATAAGTTGATTGAAACTTTTTTAATGATTACATGAACTTTTTTAATGATTACACGAGAAAATAAATAAAAAAGGAAATACATTTGAAAAATTAATTTCATTTTATTTCGAGGCTATCATATATAATGATTTTTATAGTTAATGCAATCTTATTATTTAGTTTTTTCGCGTTTTCCAAAACTTCCGTCATCTTGTTGTTGCCAGGCAGCGTTTTTTAACTTAACTTAAATAATGACTCAGTTACAAGCTTTTTTTCATAAATGATTAGACAAATTTTTATAAAATCAAAAAAAAATTGAATTATTCTAAAAAAAATCTTTGAATATCAATGTAATTTTAAATGAGAAACATTTAGATTCAAAAATTTTCTACTCCGGAGTGTTATAACTTAAACGAATGCGAACTTCATTTTTAAAAAAAGTCTAGTCACCAAAAATTGTAATAGAAACCCAGTGGGCAACAAATTTGATGACGTCTTCACGACATCGTTGCGACATTGTCAGATCGTACGACGTCTTTACGATGTCGTAAAGACACCTTAACAACATAGACATAGGATATCGTGAAGATGTCGTAACGATGTCGTAAAGACGTCGCCAAATTGTGTGCCCACTGGGAAAACTTTTTATATTGAAACCCTTTAAAATTTCAATTAATTCAAGTAAATTTATATTGCTTGAAAATTGATAATTTTAAAATTGTAACTTATAGTTTTCAAAATTAAACCAATTCAATTTTAATTGAAAAATTAAAATACATAAAAGAAAAACATTAAAAATTTAGCGTTCAACATGAAAATTTAGAATTCTACAATTGTAGCCATTTAAAATTACCAAATTTTTCAAATACTGATTATCTATTTAAGAAACTTTAATTTTATCATATTTAATTTTTAACTCAATTTTTAATTTTTTAATTAAAAATAGTTTACCTTCTAACATTTCTTTTAGAATTATTATTCATTCTTAAAATTTTCTAATAAAATATTTTTTATTTGGAAAAGCTGTATAAGTAAAAATCTTCAACTTAAATGAAGCAACTTTAATATATTATGTTATAAAAATGTTTCATTGAGAAACAAAATACAAAACAATTAAGATTGCTGAGATGAGATTCCAATTTTTTTAATTGTACAAATTTAAGACTTTCAATTCGAAATTGCTTTATACTTATATCTAAAATGATTAAATTAAAAACTATCAGGGCTTTATTAATATGAAATTTTGAAATATTTCATAGCGGGGATTGTCCTGACATTTCAAATATTTCAATTTGAAACTACATATTATTAAATTTAAGATTCAAACCCTCCAAAAATTAATCTAAAATTTCATTTTCCGAAAAAACTTTAAATTCAAGCCCTCAAATAATAAACTGTTTTAGAATTGCGCATCTAAAACTATAATTTTAAACTGAAATTATAGATATTTTGAAGATGATAAATATATTATTAATGAGTATCATACTGTAGCAAGTGACATTTAAAACAACTAGATAGATTTTTATCATTTCTGTCAGAAAAAGTCACTGATGTCATTTTTACCATTCAAAATTGCAGAATTTTAAATATTGCATGAAATATTATGCACCTTTATGATAATTATTCTAAACACTTTGAAAATGATATGCTTTCTAATTAGAAACTTTAAAAACTTACAAAACGAGCGAATTATGAAACACGTGTAATATTAATCTCCCGGTTTTCTTCTGGTGCAAGTTTCTT
Organism: Andricus coriarius; assembly: GCA_932066315.1. Classification (NCBI taxonomy): domain Eukaryota; kingdom Metazoa; phylum Arthropoda; class Insecta; order Hymenoptera; family Cynipidae; genus Andricus; species Andricus coriarius. The sequence goes on from CAKNWT010192960.1 coordinate 9,648, forward strand.
TCGGCTTTTTACCGGTTCTCCCATTTGGTGGGCACTCTGAGAGTTGCCACTTTAAAATTCCTAACCTAAAAGTGGGACAGCTTACTCAATGGTTTATTTTCCTCCTCCTCACTCGATTCCACGTAGGTCTCTTCATCGCTGGAACTATAATTATTATCCATCTTTGAAAAAAGATAAAAATTGTGCACAGGTCAAGGCGAAATTAAATTAGGAATTAATAATTAAAAGAACACGACACTCGACATAAAGTCACATGCGGTGCGGACTGCTAATAATGACTATCGAGTTGCCAAGCCGGTACATACCGCGCTTACACTTTAAAAATGTCGAATAATTGAAACATTGTATTTTGGTTATTAAAAGTAAATAATTTTTATTTGATTCAAAAATTAATAATTCTTGAGTAAATATTAATTGCATTGAGCTACGATAGTAAAATGTTACATCCACGTTAGGCTGGATTTGGATGTGCGAAAATGTCAAAAAAAGGTTCGGTTTCGTCATAAAATAGTTCAGATATTAGCGCAGGTTTTATAACATCGCATGCAGGTATCAGAGTATAGAGTATAAAATTCGACTGAAAGAGGTCGAAATGACGTCCCTGGCGGACCGGCCGAACGCAAAGATTACGCTGCAGCGTAATGGTAAAGTAATGGTAAAGTAATGTTAGAGTAATATGGCATTATAATTATTAAGAGAAGCAAAATAAATATGTAAACTGTTGCAATCATAATAATACGTTAAAATTTACGTTAAATGGTCATCTCGTAATTGC
>CAKNWT010192968.1:0-17098 GCA_932066315.1 Andricus coriarius
CGTTTCTCAAATGAAATAATTTATTCGTTTGAAAGTTGTTTATTTTTATTTTATATATAGAACCGTAAATAATATACATTGTCATTTTCTTATTTCCTAAAAGCAAAACTTCAATTCATTGGAAAAAGCTATAGTTGCTATTGGGAGGGAAATACCAATCTAAATATGTATATTATTTACTGTCTCGGAAAGAAAATATATATTATGCTTGTTTTTATTAAAAAATTAATTTCCTAACACAAATTTTTTGTCAATACTTGAAGCAATAAAATATTCAGATATGACCGTCATTGTTCGATGTTGTGGAAATGAGGTTAGGAATCACCATATATGTAACTATATCACAGTAAAATAGAGGAAATAATACTTAAATAAAATTGTGGGATTTTATCGGCGAATTCTCCATTCGTCAACACGTCACAGGTTTTCTTATTCATAATTACCACTTGTAACTGATAAAAATAAACCAAACGTACAGGAGCGTTCCTGAATCACATGTCGCATGCGTGTAGCTAAGTAGCGGTTTCGAGTGTTAAAATAATTTCTTTGATTTAAAGAAATAGTTTCTTTGATTTAAAGTACTGAACTCAAATATATTACTTTTTTATTTCCGTCTGAAATTTCTTTGAATCAAACAAATATTTATTTAAATGAAAGAAAACCTATCACAAAAATAATTTCTTTAAACCAAAAAATACGAACTACATCATTTTTTAAGAACAAATAAATGTTTCTTTATTTTAAATGTATTTTTGGGTCGGTTGAAAAAAACTATGCTAAAGAAACGATTTCTTTAGTTCAAGACAAATTTTTTTCTGAGTGTAGTGAAGTTAGAAGAATGTAAGGAAAATAAAAATAATTCGATGATATTCATTAAAATTAAATTAAATTGCAAACACTTCAAAAATTTTAACAAATTCATCGAATTCAGTAAGTTTTAAATAAGTTTCGAAAAATTAGAAAGAATCTGATTAAATGTCTAAACTGAAGGTAAGTTTCTGGATGAAGCTTCTCGATGAATAAAAGAAAAACTACAAAAAATGTTTAATCCATTGTATTAAATTGAATTGAGTGAATAAATTCTTTCTCATTTTATTTCCTGAAATCCTGAAAAATGTATTAAAATACCTTGAGAATTTTTAAAATCCCTTAAAACATTGAAATCCTTGAAAATCTTATAAAATTCCTAGGAATCTTTAAACATATTTTAAAATCTCATAGGTTCTGTAGAATCGTTCCATATCTTCCGAAATTCTATGAAGTTCTTTACAAACGCATACAATTTTTTTTTAATCCATTCAAATCATAAAAATCCTTTAAAATCCTTTGAAAATTTTTTAATTTCTTCAAAATGCCTTTGAATCTTCTAAAATACCCAAAAATATTAAAAATCTTTCGGAAGAACTTCAAATCATTGAAATCTGTTTAAAACATCTTAAGATATTTCAAATCTTTTGAAGTCCCTTAAAATTTGTTTAAACTACTGAAAATTCCTTGACTTTTTTAAAAGTACACTAAAATCTTTCAAATTCTTTGAAATCTCTTCAAATTATTGAAATCAATTTAAAATTCCTTCAAATCTTTTAAAGTACCCTTAAATATTTCAAATCCTTTAAAAGCTTTTGTAATCCCTTGAAATTTTTTTAAATTCTTGAAAATTCCTTGCATTAAAAAAAAAACAGAAATATATCAAATCCTTTTGAATCCCTTGAAACTTTATAAAAATCTATAAAATTCCTTAGAATTTTTAAAAATACCTTCAAATCTGTAAAAAATGTAAACCCCGTCAAATTATTGGAATCTGTTGAAAATTTCATGAAATCTTTTAAAATATTCTTAAGTATTCCAAATCCTGTGAATTGTATTGAAATCGCTTGAAATTTTTTAAAGCTCTTGAAAATTGCTTGGAATTAAAAAATATATATAATGTTTCACAACCTTTTGAATCCCTTGAAACTTTTTAAAGCTCTCGTAAGCTTTATTAAATCTTCATGTGGCCATCTAATTTGAACTACATCCAATACTCAATTAATAATTGATAAACCCTCGCCTCTTCATAAATTATAAAGTACATTTCGCAACGTGCTTTCCTCGAGGTGGATGTTATCGTTGCTAGAGTTTCTCTCAAAGGTGGATTTTCTCAGAGAAGGGAGTGATGAAAGAAAAACGAAAACTGTGCCGGAGACGAACGAGCTATTCAAGAAGACATCTGTTTAGAGGTCTATAAGGAAGTGAGAAAAGAATGGGGAACCATGGCTATATAAATTCAAATCTGCTATCGAGGATTGGTTCCTTCGACTTGACATCCAACACGTTCTAGCGTGGGTTGCCGCTTAGTAGGGTTTGCTGGAGACGAGAACTAATGGTGTCAGGGCCTAGGACAATATAAAGATGCTGCTGGAAATGGACGCAACAACAGCTTCCCTGATTATGCCAATGCCAATGTCTGTACGAGCTTATCGATTCCAATTCTACAATATTATCTCACTTTTAGATCGCTTTCTTGAAAAGCGGACCAATTATATTTACAATAAATTAATAATAAATTATTAATTTTCCAATATAAAAGGATTAATATCCAGTAAACCGTAAAGATATTGTAACCTTGGGTAATGTTGATATATATGCCAGCAGGTTGGTACACCTAGAAAATAATTTGTTTGGACCATATTTCCTAATATTAAAACAAAAATCGAAGCCAAACCAACAACAAAAAAAGTTTACAATTAATCTTCTTTTTTGTACCTCGTGAGGAGTATCCTGCCCGCGCCTTTCGGTAGAGCGATAAAAAATGTGATAAAGATGCAAATAAGAAATGTGAAATAAATCAGCAAGCGTCACCTAAATCTAGATTTGTGGGATAATCCCGTTGAGCAGAAAGTTCAAAAACGTCAAAACCAAAATGCAGACTGCACTGGAGAATGCACTAAAAGTTTAGGGCGAGGTTTAAGCGTGGAACGGAACCGACTAATTGGCAGAGTATAATAAAGACATAAATTTCCCGGTGCGAGATGTCTGCTTGCCGCGATGGGCCTCCGTTTAAGGAGTGTTGATATGATGTGCCCACGTACCATTTTTTTTTATTTCAACTGGAGCGAATAATTTATCACTATTTGAACGAGATCCAGTTGTTCCACCCACGCTGAAAGCGTCGTGTAAATTCAACTTAATCCAATTCACTCTGTACGGATTTCACTCGTATTATTCGTGCAGGGTACGTGCGAGTATGGGTTCCAGTCTAATTTTATTGAATGTGGAGAAACTACCGTTAATAATTTTTATATTAAGTAAGGTACATCTCCAATATATTACATTCTTATCTCAATGGGCAAGCATTCATTTTATGCGAAAATTGACTTTCGCGGGTTTCATCAAATCTCGACATTTTCGAACTCACTGATTGAGAAAAAATTGATTTTACTTCGGTGTCTGTCTATCGTTGTCGTCTATAAATACGATAACTTTCGAAAGAATTATTCGATTCGAATGCTGTTTTAAGCCCTGAAAAGAAAGAACGACCAACTGTTCTGGTTTTGTCCAACGAAAATGCTTTACTAAAAATGAAAAATTTCATTTTCAAGCAAAACTATACAAGATATAAAAAAACGTTAAGATGCAAAGTTGTTAATTTAAAAAAAATTTACGAGATTTTAAAAATTTTTTTTCGTGAAAATTGTTATTGAAAATAAGGAATGCCATTTTTTCGGTCAAACTATGCAAGATTCGAAAAATACTAACAAGGTAAATTATTTTTAACTTCAAAACGATCTACATCGTCATAAAAAACAAATAATTTCGATGACTGTCACTGATTCCTCTGTAAAGGAATTTTTTGTCAATTTTGATTAAAAATCAACTTTTAAACTCAGTTAAAACGATATAAAGAGTTTATTAGCCTGATTGTAAAGTATCAATTTAATTAAGAATTCATATGTAAGTTTATTCTCTTTTTTTTGATTGTCCTTGCAATTGATATTTTAGTGGTTAGGCTTCTTTTTGACAAACGAATTCAATTAAAAACTTAAATTGCTTCTGCATTTTCCTATTCTGTCCCTTCACACACAGATTAAAAACTGGAGGTTCCTTTCTGTTGCAGTTCTAACTTTATATAGGGAAATCATATAGAATATGGCGCTATGGTTTCGTTTTTGTTGCGGCTCCCTTGGAAGCAAAAATTGGTTGTAATAGAAACCTCACTTTTTTCAGATTTTTTCGTTAAGTATTTATTTATAGGATAATAAATAATTTATGTGAGAAAATGAATAGAGTTCGCATTTTACTTTGCCAGAAACTCCGCTATCTCATATTAGGAGCCTATCTCCTAATAGAGTTGTCTTCTCTAACTGCATTCGAAAACATATAGGTTTTCTTCTTCAAATACAAGAATATAAATTGAGATACGTTGATATTTTTGTTATATTTGCACCCGAAAGATTTGTAAGAATTTTGGAAATTCTCTCCTTGTAATCATTATAATAATTACATAATTAATTCATTACGAACCTCTTTTTATATTCAAGTTAAATGAATGATCCGAATTTTAATAGTTAAATAGAAATAGACCAACTTATTTAAATTATGAGTACTACCTATAAGTTGTCATTCTGCAGGATCTCAAAAAAGAATTCGGAATCCAACTTACCTGAAACAAACAAAATAATGTTATGTATTACTCATAGGATTAGATGAATGTTATAAATATAATTATACAAAATAAATTTTAATAAACTGTCACATTTATGTATTGTTATAGTTCACTTTTTTTAACAAACCAGAATATGAGATCTGCTTTAAAGCCGTAAAATCGACGGCTGCACTGCAGAGTGCTCCAGTTCTGATCCATTCCGGATCAAGCTGCAACTGCTGAAAAATTTTCTAAGAGTGACTTAGAACTGTATCCACACAGAAAAAAAACTTGGAGTGGTATATGGAAGGAACGCGAGCTGGAGCTGTATACGCACTGCTACAGAGCTGTGGTCTGCAGTGGAGCCATTTAAATATAAAATATGACAATTTTGTGAGAAAGTATGAAGCTTTCCTATTACTTCGCAGTTAACCTCGTTTTCGATACTCTTTAAGCCCTGAACTATTCAATCAATCGAAAGAATGAAGATCAAAAAAGATGAGAAAAGAGTTAAGAAAAAGGTCGATGAGGTGAGGGCAAGAAAGTTTATCGATAAGTAAATGGTATAGTAAATATTGAATGCTAAAATTGAAGTTTCTTGTTCATTGATTTCGCGCTTCTACTGGATAGGAGAAGCCAAGAGAGAAAAGATTTCGTGAAAACTCGACAAACGCTCGAGGCTAAGGGTGAATCGAGAGGCCAGCAAGGAGAGATAGAAAACAGATCTTGCACCCTCTCGGTATTCAAGATGAAATAGGTTTGTTCGTACTTCGGCATCGCCCTTCTTTCACTCGATCCCTGTCGTTTCATCAATATTAATATATGGCCTGGAGGTGCTCGTTCTAAACAGTTTATTCCAGCCAGTCGCGAATCAATCCGGTCTGTGCCATCGCGACCATAGCACCGTCGATTTTTCTTTTTTTTCCCCTTTTGCATTTTCATCGGAGGCCCATTTTTAATATTAGTTCCCTTTGCACTCGTTCGGATGCGTACATACATATGTATGAGATCTGAAAGTCGCAGGAAAGCTCTTGCTCGCATACAACTCGAGTCAGCACGTGACGCCACCAGACCTTGAACTTGATTGCAACTCGAGCGAGGAACTCGACGTCTACTTTGTTTTCTTCTCTCGTCTTGTATTACGAATTTAATTAGAAAACTTTCCATTCCCAATCTGTCTCCATTGAATTAAGGGCATATTGAAATCCGTCAGAAGTTAATGCAAATGAATTTAATTTGTTTTAATAACAGAAGAAAATATTATTAATTGAATTTTTGTTGATTCCCTGTTTGGTGTTTAATTATTGTCGCGCTAGAAATTAATTTTACGAAAATGATCTAAAGTAAATCTAAATAATAAGAGATTTGAATAATAAATAATCCATCACTTAGGGTATTTTTAAACGATACTTTCTGAAATTCGGGAAGCAAAGAGAGGGAGGAATTCCAGCAGGGTAGACATTCATTATATATCGTATTAGGAGATACGTAGGGTTTTGTTCAGTTAAGTTGAAATCCTTTTGGTATTACGCATGTCACAGGGCGATTTATATAGCACCGGCGCGCATTATGCAATTAGCGGTAAATCTAGTAACTCGGCCTCGGTGTGTTTCAGTGCAGACGCCCTAATTCCTCGATCGCAAACCAATCGCATTAGTGCTATATGGCTGGACCATATGTGCTACACTCCAACATTCGCCAAAGATATTCAAGTGGTTAACCCGACCCGTCCTTTTTTTTATTGGGATTTACGGAATTCGTGAAAACTTTCAGCTTTAAAAGAATTTCGGATTCGGTTTGATCTGAAAGATTTTGACCCAGGTGGACAAATTTGATGGAAGTGGTATAAAATTCTATGCCAACTTCTATAGAATCTTTACAGGAATATTAGGAAGCATCTTATGTCTATGGAAAAATGTTTAAGGGGCAATTTCATTTCTTTGATCTTCCAGGTTGAAATACCACAACAGGACCCAATAATGTTTTCTCCACAACTTCCTTAAGGAATTTACCAAGTTAAGGATTCTAATTACCCTCGGGTCAACACAGATATTCGACTCTATATTCAGGTAGCTTTTGAATAACTTCAAGAGAGAACTTTTATTTTTAAGGACTCGGTGTCTCATTAAATCAACAAAGCACTGCCACGTGATAATTTTTATTTCTAAGTACCCGATGACCCACCAAGTAGACAAATTACTGCCACCTGATCTCCTTTAGGGTATTTATCATCTGAGGATTATAATATCCTTCCTCAGATCTTTGATTCGATGTCCAGGAATCTTTGGCGTACATCTTTATACATTTTTAGTTTTCTTCTAAGAACTTAACCCGCCAAAGACTCCACTAACCTCCAGGTTCTCCCAAATGTCCCGGAGTCCTTCGTAGATCTTCATCCAAGAACTGAAGTCTCGCTAAACTCCATTATCTCCAAGATGCCCAGAACATGGGCTCGACCTTCACGAAACTTTTAAAAGTCTTCTTCAAAGAACTTGATACTCTGGAAACTTAAGTAATTCCTAGGTAATTTCTAGGCTTTTGAACTCTTGAAGAATGTTTTATATAGACCGCACCATGGGTAAACCAATGGTATTGGGTTTACTTCAACTACATTGGGGATGATTTTCAATGTCTTCGCGGACCTGAGTTTTTCAAATTTTTCAAAAGACTCCTGGATATCAGACCAATGTTTTCGGTCAGCCTTAAGGTTAGTTGTTTCTCATGATTCTGTCATCTAAATTTCTCGAAGAAAATCTTTAGAAGTCTGATGAATAACAGCCTAACAATCTTGATCAACCTAGACTTTTCACAAAAAACATCAAGTTAAAGATCTATGGTCTTCAAGAAGATTTTAGAGTGATTAGATGAAATTGAATCCATCAATAGAAATAAATGGAACTCATTATCTCAACTTTATAAATTCTATTTTTATTTCGAAACCCTCGATTCAGTCTCATATCTATTTGATTTCATATTCCCCCTTATATCGAGTTTCTAATTCCTGTATATTAATAGAAAAAAAGATAGACTTCATAATGTAAGCATTCCTGGAGTAATGTGTTTCCACATTACGTTGCTCAAAAGTACACATTGGCGTGACCGCAGGCTAATGACAAAGACGGTGAAACCGGCTGCTTAAATCGGCAACCGGCAAGTCGCTTATACAGCAGGGCAAACATGGAAACTCACTGCCATGCAATTCCTTACTGCGACCACGAGCGACAACTACAAACCCGGTTGGTAGTTGGTACCATCGTCACTACTACCACCCTCGTTCCACGAAACCACCAGGGATAATGTACGTGGCTGTAACTTACGGCCTCCCTTTTCTGTCTCTCTCTGTCTCTCTCTTCCTCTCCAGGACTCCACACCCATATAACATTATATTACGAAGGGCTTTGTGAAATAGGACAATGCACTAAATATGCTCGGCCTCCTCCGTGCTAGTCTGCACGAAATACAAATGTGGGTCGAGCGATCTTTCTTCCACGTTTTTGTCCCTGCCGACGCTGCACCCACTTCCGGATACTAAAGAGGAAACGCGAAAGAGGTGGAACTAAGATACCAACTGAAAGATCGTTTTACTAAGTGATTGCTGGATGTGTCAGTATCTAGGTTTTATTAAAAGTTCGCTTTTAGGAAATTGTTTTTCATATTCTGGATACAAGTGCTTGGATTTAAGGTAAAATGGGCTTTTTCGGCATTAAGAATCTCATCAGCTATAATCATTTTGAAATAAAAAAAAAATTATTCTAAATTAAATTGTTTTCATTCTCAGGCCTGAAAGTCCCTATGGAATAACAAATAGGGACCAAAGGGTAAAGATTAGGGTACCAGGGGCGAATTAAAGCTTTAATATAGTTTTTTATTACCACCAGCTTTCTTAAAAGTTGGTACATAATTAATAAACAGAAAACATTCATATGTGATTATACAATAGTGCGTATCCAGTATCAAAAAAATAATTCCTTTTAGGATGATATTGAAGAAATATCTGAAATTGCTAATAAATAATAATTAACAGATAATACATAGTAAAACAGTCTAAAATTTAACAACTATGAAACGACAATTCTTTACACCTATCGTAGATTTGATTTTTTTCTATAAAATTCCTGAATGTTGAAATTTTGTTTGGGGACTAAGATTAATAGGAAGGCATGTACCTGAAGTTGCGAACGTTCCAATGAATGAAATTCTTTCCCCCATTCCTATTTTACCCATAAATATTGTTCCAATTGCAATTTAAAATATGAATTATAATTCTGTTTCGATAATAAATTATTTTCAATATAAATAGACAAACATTTGAGCACTTTTTGTGGTTAACAAAGTCATCAGTAAAAAATTTCGTTCATTTGAACGTTCAGAACTTCAAGCACATTAGGAAGGCTTCCTTGTGAATTTATTTTAATTGCAAAAATTTTCATACTTAAAAAATAAATATAGTCTTAAACTGAAATAGCATAAAAGTACAAAAATCTTCCAAAAACCTCGAACACTTTCTTTTCTTTGGTGTATAATACTTCAATATGATAACTAAACATTCTGCATACTTTATAGTTTATACAAGTATTACTTTCCCATATAGCTAAAATGGAGCAGACAAAGCAGCTTTGAAATATAAAACCAGTAAATACAGGGTTTACAAGAATGAATTATTAACAATCACCTATTTAAAAATGATGCACCAAAGGAACAACGAGTCTTTGAGAAATATTGAGATTTTGAGATTTACGACAAAGTGTCATTTAAGTTCAGCCCAAAGACACGAAAAAAAGACTAAAAAGTGAACATTTTCTTTGAATATTTATTAAAATTTGAATAAAAATTTAGATGCTCAGGAAATAGGAAGAAATAATTGCCGTTTTTTCTATTTCAAGGCAAAATAAATTAATTCTAAAATTTTAACATATTTGCCAATAAAAATTAAAAACCACTTAAAAATATACTTTGAATTTCAAGTCGTCATTTTTTTAAATGATCCACTGCAATAGGCCGGCGTACAAGTTCTATTGCATATCTGCAATTCACTGCAATTGCAGATATTCAATGCAATTGACGGGCGAACTTTTAATTACAATTTATCAATTGGACATTGAATACAATTCACCATGTTCGAATTGAATTGCGTTTCACCAGAATTCTCGATTGACGATTTCAATTTCGCGATTGCAGTCAATCTATTTTAATTGAATCTTTTTTTTTGCAGGAACACAAACGAAATTTTATTTCAAATTTGGAATTTTTTTATGTAATTGCAAATGAGAATATAACCTATAAATCAAGCCTCATCATTTAAATTCCTCGGCAGTTATATTTATGGTTATATTTGTACTATCAGAGTCGCAAAACTTAGTTTTTAAAATTCCCTGACTTCTTCCTGATTTTTCCCCTGAATTATTTCTCATTTTCCCTGACCATTAATATTTAAATACCACAATTCTAATCTTGTAACTTTTTAATATAGAATCTTCTATGAAAGGAATGAAACAATTTTATATTTAAATTTTAAGATTTTTAATTTACTATTCTCAAGGCAGCCTGATTTATAAGAATTCCAGGTGAACTTTACCAATTTCAGGATAAATTCATAAGACTTCAAAATAATTCAAGTTAAATTCAAATGAATTGGACAAGATTAAAAAAACAATCCATTAATTTCAGTAAAATTGCAGTGAATTTAGAGGAATTGAAGAGAAAAGAGATAAATTCTATTAAATTCATACAAATTTAATGTGAATTTTTAAAAAATCAAGTGAATTGAATTCAGTAAGTTTGTAATGGGTTTAGAAAAATGCAAGGAAATTAAAAAGAATTGAGTGATGTCCCTGAGAATGCAAGGTGAATTTAAAAAACTTCAGGATCAATTAAACAAAAAACGTTTAAAAATTCAAATCTTTGAAAGCCTTGTAATCTTTTAAAATAATCTAAAATATTTCAAATCCTTTAAAATTCCATTAAATTATTTAAATCGATATAAAATTATGTAGGATCTTTTAAAATACACAAAAATATTTTAAATTCTTTAACATCCTTTTAAAGCTCTTGAAAATTTCTTAGAATTATTCAAATAACCCTAAAATATTTCAAATACTTTGCAATATTTCGAAATCCCTTGAATCTTTTGAAAGCTCTTGAAAAATTCTTGGATTTTTGAAAAATACTCTAAAATCGTTCCAACTCTTTAAAATCCTTCCAAATTATTGAAATCAACTGAAAATTCCTTGGAACCGTTTAAAATATCGTGGAATCTTTAAAAATCTTTGGAAATACATTGAAATATTTGAAAATCTTTCAAACACTATAAAATCCCTCAGTTATTGTCCATAAATTCTTCGACAATTTTTTTAAATATCTTGATATCTTTTCAACTATATTTTTATTTATTTATCTTGAGAGCTTTAAAATGCCCTAAAATCATTGAAATTCTCGGAAATCTGATGAAATACCGTGAAATTTTTTCAAATATTTTAAAACCTTATAGGTCCCGTAAAATCGTTCCATGGCTTCCGACATTCTAGGAAATTCTTCAAAACCCCATTAAAATTGGTTTAAATCCCTTAAAATCTTTCAAATCCTTGAGAATTCCTTGAAATATTTTGAAACCCCCTGAAAATTTGTAAAGCTCTTGACAATTCCTTAGAAGTTTTAAAAATACCCTACAATCTTTCAAATAATTTGGAATACCTGCAAAAAACTTAAATGTATTAAAAAATCTTTGGAATCTTTGAAAATACCCTAAAATATTTCAAATCCTTTGTAATCCCTTCAAATTATTGAAATCTGACAAAAATTCCTAGGGATCATTCAAAATGTAGTTAAATGAATCTTCGCTAATTTGTCGAAAGATATCTTTTTTAATTAAACCAAGTATCATAATTGTAAGGAAGATTTTTAATGCCAATTAAAAAAAAATCTTCTTCTGAATTATCTTTTAAAATAACCTAAAATATTTGTAATCCTTTGAAATTTTCTTAAATTCCTTGAAACTTTTTAAAGCTCTTGATAATTCAATAGTGGTTAACCCACGTGACTAAGGTGACCTTTTCATTAAAAAAAGTGACTATAGTAACTATATCTTCAAAGAGCGACTAAAAAGTGCCACTCTGACCATGTCTGCAGAAGTGATTTGTGCAACTCTTCGACGCTTCGATCTTATTATAAATTTTTCTAAAGTTACAATATGGACTGCAAATAGGGTACCATAGGAACCAAATCTTGAAAATAGGGTATTTTAGGCTTTAGGGACCTCAACTGAATAAAGGGGACATAGGGGATATAGGGTCCGGTCTGTGAGGCCTGAATTCTTTTTAATTCGAAGGAAAATATTTGTCTTATAAAGTTGAGGGGCTTGTGTTCCTAATACAATTTATATGGGATTTTTAAGCTTTGGGAGTTTCCACCCAAGATTGAATCCTACTAAAGATTTATTTTTGTTTTTAATGAAAATTATTTCCAATTTTTTTTAAATGACGGAGTTGGCAATTTAATTCAGTTTATACTATCATTCAGTTTAAAAAAATGTATGCCCTGAAGGGCATGACAGTTATATCATTTTAAAAATCGAGCAAAGCTTATTTAAAAAAGGTTTTTAAAAACAGGAAGTTTATAGAAAGGAAGAAAACCATGTCATGCGAATAGATGTGTAATTCGTAAAAATACGCATATATTCGGTTAACTGGGTAATAACCATTCCTTCTGCTTTACAAAGGCATGCATCAAGAAAGCAATAACGCTGCGTACAGAGCGAAAGTATTTGTTTTCATTTACATAGGCGTAATGCCAAAATAGGGTGAAGCCGACCGAGGAACGAGGAGGCCCTGGTCGTCTCCAAATCCTGCCAGCTATTTATGGAACAGTTATTGAAATCCTACATTGGACCCACGTTCATGCAAAACATGTTTTCATACACATGCATACACGGTATTTGGTCCCCTCGACTCTATTTTGCCCTCGAATGTCTTCTGGTGTTGTTCTTTCGTAAAAAAACAGCGAGGGTTGTAGAATGTGTTTTAGTATATTGAAAAAACTCAAGCCTGAGAGAATTTTGATTTACTCGCTATTTTAAATGATGTATGAGCTGCTTATCATAATTTTAAGAAATAAAACACTTTTACTGAAATTAAAATATTGAAAAAAAATGTAGATGAATAATAAAAGCAATACATTTGTGAAGAATAATAAAAAAAATTTCAACTTTGATTCTTGGATGAGAAAAAGCGTAATTTACTGCAGCCGAGAAAATCTCGAGTACTATTATGAAATTCAGTAAACCACGAAGAATTTGCTACCCTACTTCACAAAGGAAGATAATTACCGATAAATTTTCGCGAGTTGACATTCCCAGATATTCCCTTTCTCTTCCTTCCGCTCATTCCTCTGAGAATAATACAAGCTAAGAAATAACGGAGATAGCGGAAACAATTAAAATAATTTTCCGCTTTGCATAAGAATCTCTAGTAGGACTTAAAATCAGAGTAAAATATTCTTGTACAATATGAAAGCACCAAGTAACAACACTTTACGAGAAATACGCTCAAGTGAATTTCAGTTCTTTTTTAAGTCAGTGTTACAGTGTTATATAGCAGATCATTAATCCATTATGTTTCTTCCTGCTTTTGGATTAGTGTGTTTTGAATTTCCGTCAGAATATGAATGAAAGTAATAAAACAGGAATTTTGCGTATCTTCACATCCTGTCAGAAAGGAGTTTCGGACTGTGTGGAATTGAAGAGCAGACTCAGTATATAGAGCGGTGGAAGGAGAGCTTAAAAGAAGTACGCGTTCATATGCATGTAAATTCTTAGCCGAACGAGTTAACTCTCGTCGACGCATCTTTTTAAAACAGGAATACAATGGATTCACATACTTTCATCTTTTTTGAATGGTAAATTTCGCTCGTGTTTTCATATCTGTTACCACTTGCGAGGCGTTCCAGATCTATTCATAAAGAGACTCATTTCTTAAGCATTCAGTCAATTATATTTCTCCACTTTAGAAGTTCCATACAACTTTTAAAATGAAAATTCACTTATTAACTGCGACAAAATTTAATCTGAAAAAAATCAATAATTTCTCATTCTGTTTTACATAATGAGGAGTAAGTTCTGAATGCGCTGATTTAAACCCCAAGAAAGGTATCCTTTCCTTCGTACAATCCATTTTTCGTAATGTAAAATTAATAAATTCACCCCCAATAAGATAACTTAATTTTGAATGATTTTATTTGAAGCGCTTTTAAGATTCAAATGTTCACATGTTAAGGTCTGTAATTTGAAATAAAATTCTTGACTCTCGGAGGATTCACACAATTAAAAAATTTTCTATTTCAAACGATATTAATTAAAATTGTAAATCTATTTATATACAAATAAGCAGTCATTTTGTTAATTTCAAACTGTTTAATTATTAAGCACTAACGTTTTAAAATTAAGTTATTTAATAACATGCCTATCAATAATATCAGTCTGAAATTAATCCTTTTACGATTAGTTTAAATTTTAAATCTTACAATTCTGAACCTTTGAAATTATTAAATTGATAACTTTTTTTTATTAATGTCTATTACAATTTTTCAGGTTATATGTTAATTTTTTATGTCTTTAGTTTTCCTATCAATAATCCCTGATGAGGAGGTCTAAATTGGCTTTGAAACATGTTGGTTCCCTTGTAATATAAAAAAGACGGAGAAAGAATAGGGAAAAAGTGAGAGGTTAGTTTTGGTTAACTTTTTCCTTTTTCTCCCTCTTTTTACCTGTGTTATTTATTCGTCTCTCATGAGCTGAAAAGTGAGGTAGTTTGGAAATATAATTCTTAATTGTGAATCTTTTTCATACTCTCTTTGCATAAAATTATTCATAAGAAAGTAGATTTCATTTCGGTCTTCAAGTAAAATTAAATAGAGACACTAAACTCATGATTCGTTCCAATCTGCAGGTCTTGGGTCTTGCTTATGAATATTTTAAGAGTTCTTTTAATTGAGGCCAAATAATTTTTACCTCAATTTCTTGAAAGAAATCTTATTATTTAAATTTTTGTAGGAAGAATATTTAAAATATTAACAATTTTAGAAATGTATAAAATTTTTTTGTACTGTTTCTTTTCCTATTAGGAAAATGTAATGATCTAAATAGATTGGCTCAGAAACAACCATAAAAAAATAATTTATAACGTTACAATGTGGAATATTCCACAAACTTTTTCAACTTTAAGGCTTTTTAATTAAAAAGCTCGATATTAGAACGCTTTGTTTAAAATTATTAGTTTTAAAGCTTGCATTAGAAATTTAAAAATGTATATCATTAAGCTAATTCCCTTTCGGCGAGCCTCTAGGGGTAAGCGTGACACTACCCGATTCGGGTAGTGTTTTTTAGTTTCTTGCAGTAAATAACTACAAGTGTGGGCTCATCACACCCACGACCGCCAACAGCAACGCAGTAGTATCCAGACGGTCACCCACCCGTCCAAGTACTAACCGCGCCCAACACTGCTTAACTTCAGTGATCTAACGGGAACTGGTGCTTCCAGCGTGGTATGGCCGTTGGCCATAAAAAATGTAAAATGATATAATTTCATGTTATATAAGGATGTGGGGCCTGATATTTTTTAATTTCCCAGACAAAAATTCAGAACTAATAGAATGTGTTAACATAAGAATTTGAAGAATTTATAAAATTTCTGACTTTGGAGACCCTTTTGAAATTGTGATCCTTTTTCCAGGTTCTATAGAATATTTTTTCAAATTCTTCAAGTTCTCTTGTAACCTTGCGTCCAGGAATAAAACAAATGAAATTTTCTGGCACATATTATAAAGCTTGTCTTCATTTTTTTTCTAGACTATCACTCATTCCTGAAAAATTTTACATTTTTAAATTCTCATCCTAAATGAGAAGGTATTTAGTTTTACGTCATATTTAACTTCACTGTTTTTGATCATATCTCCACAATTTGAGACCCCCTGAGTAAAAATAAAAGTTTTTCCAGTGGTGACCGTAGTCTGCGGTCTGTAATCTATAATCTGCCTGTAGCTCGTAGGGATGGTAATTTTCGAAGGAATTTTCTAATAAAACTTTCCTTGGGAAAACATTTTTGTGGTTCACACAGACAGTTGAAGTTCGTTTTAAAGGCCTCTACCCGCCGTTATTTATAGTTTTAGGCATGGAAAATGATATAAGATGTACAAAAATCTATTTGAACTTTTTTTTATAGACTTACCTGTAATAGTTCTTACAAATTGAAATTTCGGGATGTAAATATTCTTGATTTAACTTCTGGGAAATAATAATTTGGAATTTTTAAGGAGGAAAAACCTTATTTCATCGACTTCTTCCAGTATATTTATAAATAATAGTCTGGAAGAAGTCGATGAAATAAGGTTTTTCCTCCTTAAAAATTCTAATAGTTCTTGTTTCAACCGAGAAAAATCCCATAAAAAATCAAAAATTCAAATTTGTAGCTTAAAAATGCAAAATTCAATGAAAATAACGAAAAAAAATTATTGCCGAAAAAATATCTGCAAACTCGTTTTTAACCATCTTGAACGGTGCTAGCTAATCGCTTTCGTTTTAACCCTGGACATTATCACAAAAAATTAAGATTTATAGCTAAACAGCACAAAATACAATTAGAAAACGATATAGTTGAATCAAAAAATTTATATTGGTTGAACCATACAAATTTTTTATTACATGAAAAAAAAATTTGGTTGACCCAACCAAATTTTCTTATTGTTTTCACCAACTCCTTTTGTAAATAAGGTCCGATCAGCTGGCACCTCCACAACGGAATATCAATATTTCTTTTATGCCATAATTTCGGGCTAATTAAGGGCTAATTTTGGGCGTTAATGCCGATTTTTGGGCTCTTGTATTTTTCTCAAAAAACAATATTTTGGGTGGAGGTGCTGACTGCCCGAGCAGCTAGCACCTCCAGTACATAAAAACATTAAAATTTTAAAATCTAATCATTCCAAAATTTCGGGCTATTTTCGGGCTCTTCAAATACCAAAAAACCAATTTCGAAAAAACAACCCCTATCATTAACAACCAACCCTCAATTTTTTAAAATAATTTTTGGACAAAACAAACTACTCCAGAATTTCGGGCTATTTTCGGGCTCTTGAAATACCCAAAAACAAATTTCGAAAAAACAACCCCTGTCACTGAAAACCAACCCTCAATTTTGAAAAATAATTTTTTCTTAAAACAAACTACTCCAGAATTTCGGGCTATTTTCGGGCTCTTGAAATACCCAAAAACAAATTTCGAAAAAACAACCCCTGTTACTGACAACCAACCCTCAATTTTGAAAAATAATTTTTCGACAAAACAAACTACTCCAGAATTTCGGGCTATTTTCGGGCTCTTGAAATACCCAAAAACAAATTTCGAAAAAACAACCCCTGTTACTGACAACCAACCCTCAATTTTGAAAAATAATTTTTCGTCAAAACAAACTACTCCAGAATTTCGGG
>CAKNWT010192974.1:0-27807 GCA_932066315.1 Andricus coriarius
TTTTTGCAATATATTGCAACTATATTCTCATTGACATATATTACACATTGTATGGTCAAATAGTCCAGAAATTTACCGTAACTCAAAGAAAATAGCGAAAAAGTCGACTTTTTTTCGATTTTTTGAAACTTCAAAGTCAATTAGGGAGGGTAAAAAATATTTTAACGGAATTATCGTTATACAGGTATAAATAAACTTGCTTAGAACTATTTTTATTCATAATTTAAATCTCAAAAAAAATTTATTTGCAGTTCGAATTTGAAGAAGTGCTTTGTTTTTCGTGATTGTTAGCTATGTCTACGATGCGGATAAAGAAGGATTTTTTTTTATGAAACTTTAAAAGAGTGTTTTTGACTCTCAAAAGAAAGTTTTCATTGCTATTAGAACTTCGCGCAAACAACTTTTTTTCCGATAAGCCCTAGTATTTAGCAAATAATAAGAATAAAGTTATTAAAAATAATCCTTTGCTTGCAAGGAAGACTTATAGTGAAATTTAATTATTTATTAGATTTTCTCCTTAAAAATAAATGATCGATTTTAATTTTAAAGACAGTAATATCTTTTTATCATAAATATGAATGTACAATTATTCCTAATATTCTTATGCACTCTACATTTATTATTTCATATGAACATTTGATTTACACATTCGATCATTTTGAACAAACACGCCAACGGTAACTAATGAGGTTGGCCCTCTGCGATGGGTAATTTGCTCTTCCGTGGATGGTCGAAATGAGTCAAAACAAAATGCTCGTATTGACCATCCAGAAAGGATACGTTGCATATCCCTGATAGTGAGTCTAGCGTTCTTATAACAGCCAGACTAGCCATAAAATAAGAGCCGCTCTGACTATGTCAAAAAAATTCTGGATGGCTCTTTAGGTCATCTAAAAGAACGGGCTGGCTCTCTAAATGTTGACCTTCTAACTTTGACCATCCATTTTTCTCCGTGCAATAAACAGCAAATGTGGCTCCCAACGGCTCAATGACATTCACTCACTCTGAAAATTTTTTAGCGAGTCTAGACCACGGTGCTGCCAATCCCAACTCTCACTGCATGAATCGCGTCAACAACCGGATTGGTTAAGGTTGGCGCGCTTATTTGAAATTAATAAATATAAAAAGCAATTGTGTACAGCAAACAATAAGAATAAAGTTATTAAAAATAATTTTTTGCTCACAAGAAAAGGAATATCTTTTTTATCCTAAATATTAATGTAAAATTATTCCTAATATCCTCATGCACTTTACATGTATTATTTGTTGTGAACATTTGACTTACATATTCAATCATTTTAAATAAACACGTCAACGGTAATTAATCAGGTCGGTCCTCCGCGATGGGTCATTTTCTCTTCCGTGGATGGTCAAAATGAGTGAAAACAAGATGATCCTATTTAACATCCCGAAAGAGTACCTTGCTTATGCCTGATAGTGAGTCTGGCCTTCTTACAACAGTCAGACTGGTCATAAAATGGAATCCTCTCCGACTATGTCAAAAAAATTCTGGATAGCTTTTTAGACCATCTAAAAGAACGAACTGGCTCTCTAAATCTTATCCTCTAACTTTGACCATCCATTTTTCTCCGTGTATAAAGTCCTTATTATAATTCATTGCGAAAATTCCTTAGAAATTCCTTTTACCAGAAAATCAAGCCTACACTGATAGAAATGAATAAGTGGTACAACAATATTTATGATTAAATTAGCTCTATTTTATTTCTGGTATAGATACAGCCATACAGTATGTCTGTTTTGGCCATCCGATTCTTGTTGCTTACGAAAGTAGACGCGCAGGCGCGATCAAGATGCGCCTGTTGTAAACTAAACGAAGCGAGTCGGGTAAATCAGTCATACAAAGGGTATTGCGAAACGACAACATTTCAGAGATAGTTCCTTCAAGCAAATGTTTAATAGAATTACACATTTCATACAATAGCAACACAAATATTACATTTTTGTACCACAAATATAAGTAACTTGTATTTACCATATTTCAGTAAGTGCATTTCCTACTCTTTATCATTGAAGTACACGTATTATATTATAAATATACTCGTAATTTTTCAACCAACGATCATATGGTTAAATCAACATTATTATTTCTATCAGTGTATCTTAAAAGCGTTTGGATTGATATTAATCCTTCAAATAGTTACTTTAAAATTGTTATTTTTTTCATTTAAAAATATTCTTCATTTTTTTTCCTTGCTTAGGACGAAAAAATGCTCATTTTTCAAGTTTTATCCTTTTCGGCCGGAAAAATTTGCTTAAGAAAATGCGCGTAGGGGTTCATCGCTCCGAGAACGATCGTACTCATAATTTCCGGAACCCCCTTCTGGCCTACGTTTCAGAAATATTCTAAATATTTGTTGTGTATAAAAAGTGACTAGTGTGCATTGACTCGCGGGTGGGAACTCAAATTATGGTTACATTAGATGAAATTAGATTTTAATAAGAGTAAATAAGACTAGCCGTTTTATATATCGGTTGATTTTGATTTTTGTAAGTCACAAATTTTGTTTAATGAACTTGAAATGACAATACATTATTCCCTCACTGCCCCACGCCAGTTTGTAATTAATTCATTAATACTCACCAACATACGAATGCCTACTTTAAGAACATGTAAAGTTCTGTTTCTTCTTGCAGATTTGAGTTCACAGACTTCAAATCCTGAGCCTGGTGTTCCTCCTTCCGAAATTTCTTCTTCTCCTGCCAGAAATCATGCTCCGGGTTCTTCGAGCAGGTCTTCTCCTCATGCCGAGCCTCGTGCCAGGTCCAGGTCTCCTTCTGCCAGTCACTCTTCTTCATACATACTTGGATATAAACTTAAAGAACTTAGTTTTATTCGGCTTATTCCCCCCATTAATCCGTCTCGGCGATTTGAAATTCGAAAATACACTTTTCCTCGCGATAAACCAATTCACATGAAAGGAGAACATCAGATCCTTGTCGCTATGCCAACCGAGGAACAAACTGTCTTATCAACGTCCAATGGAGAAGTTTTTGCAATAGTGGAGGCTAAGAGATACCTTCGTGGAATGTATAAAACAATACATCGCTTTCAAAAACGGGTAAAAATAAACATGGACAGCAGCGTGATCGAAGAAATGACCCCAGAAGAAATCCGGGAAACTCCATTAGGCACCCGTTCACCAATCACAAGGTGTTTTGAAATCCTTCATATTAAAACAGGTAAGCTCCATATTGATAGTAATTGCAGTAATGTTAGTATTGTAGTAATGTAGTAAACGTGGTAGCAGTCATTTTGTAAGACTCATATTGTTACCTCTTGATTTTAAAACTCAAGAACTCAGATTTTAGTTTATTGATAACTGATAATTATTTCATTCCGCTCGAAATTTTTGCTGCTTGTATACAGCTCTAAGTCACTTTTTGCAAATTTTTCAGCAGAGCTGATTACAATTGAAAATGTTTTTAAAATTCAGAAATACGGTATAAAATAATGAAAACGGTATTCATAAATAGCTTCAGTTATTACCTGATTACTGTTAGCAAATATTTACCAATAAAGATGTTTATATTAATAAGCATGATACAATGAAGCAATGACTTTTCACCATGGTTAATTATTTTGATTATTATTTCAAGTAATCAGTAGAATAAACACTACATTTGTCTAAAATTAGCATTCCAAGGGGTAAGAAAGCTTTTTATTTAAATATTTTCATATTTATATATGTTTCATATATTTAGTATGCCTTTCTCCAACAATTTTTAGGTTGTGTCATTCTATTCGTCAATGTACAAAAATCCACAAAAATATGGTAGAAAATAAATTAAAACGAAATTATAAGATAATTAAGATATATTTTTAATTATAAAAAACATTATAAAAACTTCACACGCGGAACCCTTTGTGAGTACAAAGTGAATTTTCATTGCAGCAAATTAAATTAAAATAAAATGCGAAATTATACATATCGTGTATCTGATCTACGACAATTTACACATATGTAACTATTTATAACAAAAGTGCGCAAAATAGGCGACAGCCGAAGAGTGTGAAACTTGGAGCATGAGCCGGAGGCTCGAAGCACGAGAATTTTCAGGAATATTTTTATTTTTCAGAGATGCGTTTAAAAGTGCGCATGCTCCATTATTATTCTCGTACTTTATGTTAGATTAAAGCACTTGGATGTTGCAAAAATAATTATCCTCTATTGTTTTTTCTTCAATTTTTGATAGATTTTCAAAATAATTTTTATAGCTATTGCAATCCTATTCTCGAAAAAAATGCTTAAAAAATTCCATTTAATCAATTACTAACTTTTCTTAAGTTTTGCCTACATGAATTTTAATGTTTTGCACGTATAAGTGGTGGAGAAATTTTCACATCAAACAAAATTATTTGTAGGGAAGGAATCTAAAACGAATGGAGATTTTATTTTGCATTACTAAATCCCAAATGCAGAATGTTAATAAAATTAATGAATAAAGTTACGAAAAGCCCACAAAAAAACAGCAGAACGAGAAATAAAAAAATTATAAATCAATTACATAATAAAATAATATGATTATTGAAAAACTGTTCTTTAAAACAACATCACATTTTAATGAATAAAGAATGCCTATAAAATCATAGATAAAGATACGAAAATCAAACAAGTATCAGCAGAACGAGAATCAACAAAAATTGAAAATCAGTGAATGAAATAGAATAATCAACAAGAAACAGTCCTTTAAAGCAACGCTAGACTGAATACTTGAGTCTGTCAATTAGATCAATTTTAAGTGCCTAGTTTAAAAAAGAATATTACTTTATTTTTATTTAGAAATATAAATGAATGGATATCTCTCAGGGACATAAATAAAAAATCAAAGATTTGCAAAGTATTTGAAAGGGTATTGTGAATTTCGCGTTGCTGTAGAATTTATGTTTTTAGTTAACGATTCAAAACAAAAATATATATGACTATTTTTAATGTTAGTAGATGAAAAGTAATGATCAATTCAAGTTATCATTCGTGATTGAAATCCCCAACATTAATTTTTGACATGTTTCAATTAACGGATTCTGTAAATTATATAACGTATATTTCATTGAAAGCATAAAAAATGTTACTAGCAATCTAAATAATGGCTGGAACACTTTTGAATTATAAATCATAATATAATATTACTACTTTAAAATTGGAATGTTTTAAACTTATGGGATTCATAATCCTATACAGATTGAAGAAAAAGCACTGAAAATTGTTCAACTATTAAGACCTTCAATTTTAAATCATATAAGTTTGAGCGATTTGAATTGATTTATTTTTAATTTTTCAATGAAATATTATTCAATTTAGTACGTTTTTAAATTAACTATTTTAAAATTCAAGCTTGTAAACTAATGCTTAAACCAGAAGTCAATTTACCAGGCTACTGCTTCAAAATGGTCTCTTTTATATTGTATCAAACCTAAGGTATGAAATTTTTAGCAAAATCAGTTTCAAATTATTGATCAATGAAAGTTTGAATTTGGCTGCAAAATTTTGTACTTCTAGGATCATCGAATGCTTTAAAATTGTTTTATGGAAGCATTTTCGAGATATCAATGTTCAAAATGTTTTTTCAATTCTCAGAGTTTTTCCGACGTTTTTGAGTATATCTCGAGTTCTAATTAACCGATTTCCCTAAATCGTTTTTAATAAGTTGGCTAATATTTGCGATTTCCATTCTTCCCAGGATGATATCTGAAATGTCGACCTCGTTTTTTGCCAAAAAATACAACTTGTCCAACATTATAAAATCGCTAGCATCTGAAGTACTGAGCTGATCTGAAAACTTCAGGCTAGAAAGTTGAACAGGATGCAGTTGCCTTCAATTCGAGTTCTCGTTTAGGGAAATCAGTCAATTAGAACTCGAGATATACTCAAAAACGTCGAAACAACTCTAAAAATTGAAAAAAAATTCGAACATTGATATCTCAAAAACGATTAAAATAAAATGTGTATGATTTTCGTGTTTAGTGGGCCGAAATGCATTTAAAAAATCATATTAAGATGTGGTGGGCAGAAAAAGTATTTAATTCTGTAAACTAGTGTGACCAATCACTCTTCTGTGAACAGAAGGATGATCAATGGTGCCTCGAAGCATCTCATTTTTTTTAAAAGTGAGAAGTGATTTTGCGGAAAGATATGTCCCTTGGAATGTGATGTCCTAAGATAACTTTTCCTGTAAAAACTTGTTGCGAGATGACTTATTTAGTGTGACTTGTCCCAACCCCGGCGACGTGCACCTACCAAAAAAGTTTTCGTGGGTTACTTAATATAGTAATTTAAATGTTTAACATATGTATGTTTTTATTTCACTTAGAAAATTTGTTTATTATAGTAGATTAATAATAAATCATATCCTATCCTATCTGACCTTAGCCGATCCTATCGTATCGTATCCGATCCGATCATATCCGATACTTTCCGGTACTATCTGATCCTATCCGACTCTATACGATCTTTTCCTATCCAACTCTATGCAGTCAAATCTGATCTCATCCAGTTTTATGTGGTCGTATCCGATTTTATCCGATACTATCGACGGGTGAAAAGTCCGCTAAAATTCGGAGGACATTCTATTTTTCGGTTTCCGCACCAGAATCGCGAAAACAATTTCCAAAAAAAGTAAATAAGGACCACCCTTACCAACATATGATTGTCTACTTTAAGAAAATACAAAACTCTCTTTCTTGTTACAGAGTCAAGTTCACAGAGTTCAATCCTTGAGCCTGCTGTTCCTCCTTCCGAACCTCCTCTTCGTAGAAGGCACATATCTCCTCCTGTCAGTGATTCTTCCGTATCCATACTTGGATATAAACCTGAAGAACTTAGGTTTATTCGTCTCATTCCCAACACAAATTCGTTCCGGCGATTCGAAATTAAAAGATACACTTTTCCTCACAATAAACCAATTCATATGAAAGGAGAAAATAATGCCCTTCTGCCTATGCCAACCGAAGAACAAACTGTATTATCAACGTCCAATGGGGAAGTCTTTGCTATAGTGCTGACTAGCAAAAGACTTCGTGGAATGTATACAGTAATAGCTCGCTATCAAAAACGGGCAAAAATAAATATGTACAGCGGTGCGGTTGAAAAAATGACCAGAGAAGAAACAGAGGAAACTCCATTAGGCAAGCATTCGCCAATCTTAGAGTGCTTTAGAATAATAAGAGTAAACGACTCTCCTCCACATCTAATTCAATTTCCAATCCTAAACAGACTTGAAAGTTAGATTTTGAGATATATTCGATTTTCTAATTTCTCACGCAGAAGTCCCTGGAATGCTAAAAACAATGTACGCTGGTGTCTAATCCACTTGTTATAATCTAGAGTAATAAAAGTATCCGTGGTAATCCACTTGTAATCATTGGTTATATTTTTTTATCATAGATAATCCATTTGTGATCCTTAAGGATGAATAACTTCTTAGGCTGACCCAGAAGTTTGTGACTTTGACACATTTTGGAACTTTTTGAAAAAGTCATCAACCTCTGCAAAAATATATTTAAGGTGACAGTAGAAACGTACGTAGTAAACAAAAGCAGATTTTTGCTTCAAATACGCTATTATTTACTAAGTAAAGTAAAATCACTTCTGAGATAAACTTTTCAAAGTTAGTAATCAATCCACCAACCTAAGAAAGTTAAATACTTAACAGAAAAGTGGACGTTTTTTCATTTAGAGTGAACTGAGATGACTTTGGAAAGGCTTTTAATTGATATAAATTATTTATAAATTAACAGAATTGTGTGTTTACACAAAAAAAATGCAAAATCAGTCTAAACATGTAGATGTTCAGAATAAAAAAATTATAATTGTAAAATTTGTGGCGAGTCACATTCGCGGCAAGTCACATTACAGCAATTCTTATTTCGAAAAATTTGAAGACCACAAAACGTTAGGAAAAATGCCAAAAATAATGCGGACACGAAAAGTACTGCCGTAAAATGGTTTATCTGAACGAGCTCGACGTGTTTACTTACAATATATCCTCAAAACTGTAATTTAAAAAAAATTTGGTATCTTTGAACTTTTTTCCTCTGATTATACAGCGATTCATTTCATTCACACTTAATCTATTTATATAAGTAGTTCTCATATGTTTGTTGAATAAATTAATTGTTGAAATGAACAAATACTTTTCTTATAATGAACCACGTGAACGTTCACACATGCACGTTCCCATATCTTTTTGCACGCAACCATCATCTTCAGAATAACGTGATAATTACAAAATTTAATTTTTTGAATTCAGAAATTAGTTAAAAACAATAATTTTCTCTTCCAATTCAGAAACGAATCAAGTACCAAAGTTTTCTGCCTTCTAATTAAATAAAAGTATTTAAAATAAAAAATTTCTCTTTTGCGATTCAGAAAAAAATCGAAAATAAAAAATTCTTCCTTCTTATCTGTTGGAAAAAGTGTAAAATAGACTCAATAAAAAATATTAATCAATATGTTAAAAATTTAAAAAGTGCCTTTTTCTATTTAGAAGAAAATTAAATATCGTCATGTAGCTAATTAAATTCTGATTTAAAATATTTTCAAAGATAAAGAAAATTTTAGAAAACTAATTCTTACTTTACTAATTCCAATAAAATATAAATTTTCTTCGAACACGATAAACTTAAGTGTGACGTGTTTTTAAATTCCAGAAACTTCTCCATACTCTTAATTATTTAAAAATAAATTAACTTTCAAGTTCACGGACGCCCATA
Organism: Andricus coriarius; assembly: GCA_932066315.1. Classification (NCBI taxonomy): domain Eukaryota; kingdom Metazoa; phylum Arthropoda; class Insecta; order Hymenoptera; family Cynipidae; genus Andricus; species Andricus coriarius. The sequence continues at coordinate 8,732 of CAKNWT010192974.1, forward strand.
TCTTAATTATTCTTCAATAAATGGTATACAACATTTACGTATAAAATATTTCTTTGTAAAAATTCAAACTTATCAACTTGCATTATCTTTAAATGAAGAAAGTTTATAATTCAATTGCATTTTTATCATAGATTGCAAATGAGATATGGCAACTGAAATTAGGCGATCTGCATTTTTTAAATTAATTAACGCCATCTTCTAATTTAAAATATTTCAACTGAATAAAGATATTCAGTTGGCGCAAGTTCAAAATTAAGCTATCCAAACCATCTGACCTACGAATAATACAAATTTTAGACCAGAATTTTGGAGGGTGAGGATTACACTTCTCCATTGCACGTCTCCTCAATAACACATTAGTTTGATCCCGAACCTTTAGTATTTTCTGTTTTGAGCCAGATTTCCAGCCAGAGGAGATTGTTGTACTACTTTCTCTGAAAAAGGGATTCTATAACAAGAGACTCAGCCAAGGATAGTTACTAGTTGCTTTTCCTGGTATTAGCTTTGTAAATTTCTTCATGTCTTCGATTGACTGATGGATTCCTCCGAAAAGCTGGCTTCTGATTCCAGCCGTAGTTGTATCTCTGCTGTCTGTTGCCCTTCAAGTAAAAGTCCTTCTTGAGAGACTATCGCAACACTAAGCAGCTTTCAACTGCTCTGATAAACCTTTAGCAAAGAACCAATATTATCAGATGGTAAATCTTCAAGTTTATCTCGGACATAAACTGCGATGTTTATCAAAATTAAATTCCGGTAAATAAATATTTCATCATGTTAAAGGTCAGCCAAAAGTCTCATTACACCATTAAATGATTCGAAAAACATCTTCTTGTCTGGTGGTTTAGGCTTCAAATAAGTTCTATAGTTGAACTAATTCCAGCAAGGGCTGTAGAAATCTTCACCTGCTTTTCTACTATCCTCTCATCCCTTGTTTAAATAGTGCTATCCACCGAAGCCTTCACTTCCAAGTTGAGCTTAGGAGAACGTATCCTTTAGCAGTTTCAAGGAAGAGGGAAATCCTTTAAAAGTTTTTCCTTTACCTCAATCGGAAGTTCTTCAAACAAAATAACACCCCAAGTCTCCGCTAAACAATCCTGAATCGGAGAAGCTAAGATTCAATCAGGGAGCAGTCATTCACCAAATATTTGCAAATCATCTTTATCAACACTATCTAACGAAAAGTAAGGAGCGTCTTGCTCATTGTCACCTATTTGAGTGTCATCTTACTGTATATACTTATCTGTATATCCTTAACTCCAGAAGGAGACATAATTTCAGATGACTTTTCCAGGGGTGAAAGATCATCGTCATCTGCAAACTCTTCATTCGATTCAGGACTTCTCGATACATAATCTTCATAGTAAGGCTGAAAATAACCTCTAAAATACATTTCCCGTGAACGTCGATCATCGCCAAGCCTTATGTATCATTCCGAACTGCTTCGTCTAACAGAAAAACTACTGGATCGACTTCGGGACCGTCCTCCCAATTTTCTGGAAGATGACCTTGAAGCAAAGCATCGACTGATACCTGGCAACGAAACACGATAATAACTCTAAATTATACAAAACAAGAACTTGGAATTCATCATTTTTTATTTATATAGTCGCAAGTAAGTTGAACCAAAATGCAACAATGTTAAAAACACCAAAAGTAGGTCATAAAATGTTTACGAGCGTCAAACGCATGCAAGAAGAAAACACTTTCGCAGGTTATGTATGATGTTGGACATCGCTATGACTTTCTAGGCTGATTAGTTGGATCAAATAAGCCCTCTTTTATTAAAAAAAAGACTTATCGAAACACAACAAAAAACACTTACTTAATTCACTTTTCGGCCCGAACAATTCTTTTTCCAAAACCACCGATCTCCTTTTAAGTTCTTTGTCTTCTATATCTTAACCATACATGTGGCTTCATCGGCACGAAGAAAGTAAGTCAAATTTGCTGTTTTTGATCTAATTTCACTCACTTTTCAAAAACGAAATTCATCTTAGGCCATCACTTTGACAATTGGTAATGCGTCGATATCTGGCTCATTTTCCAATTTTTGTGAGAGTTTTGAGTAGTGCATGAGAGCGCATTTGAATTAGAATGTATTGCTCCCTGCATTCAATTTTAACCTTCTAAGTACCGAGTTAATACCAGCATTTCACTAGAAGTCCAACATCTACCACTAACTAACAACTCGTTCAAATAACTTAAACAACATTTTTAATTGGTGGTGCATTCAAGCGCATTTGAAACTAAGAATACTGGTCACCAATTTTTTTCAAAAACTTTATTTTTAATCAAAATTTCACTAGATGCGGCACCACACTAGCGAACCTACATTGAGTTCCAAAAACTAAAAAAATGCCACTGATTAAAAAGAGATGGAGATATCTATGTCTCTTTTTAACCAATAGCATTTTTTCGTTCTTGGAACTTGTTATAAATTTGCTATAAAGATGCGGCATCAAGGCTTATAATATCTTTGCTTAAGATGCAAACTTTTGTATTGGTGGGTGAGCTAGTGACACGGACCTCTTCAACGGCAATCCTTTCCAGCAACGATTTAAATGAAAGCTTTATTGGACACCCTTCCAAGATCTATAGATTTAGACTCTCGAGCTCTCATAATATTGAAAATCACTTCTCATATCCAAAAAATATGACCTGCTTCTAGGCACCATTACACAGGCATGTCTACTTGGGTCAAGTCTTCTTGGGTCTTCCCGGGTCAAATCTTTCCAGGAAGTAACTTTACACTTCAGAAAAGCAGGAAATTCTTTGCGGCACCATGGGCTTGTTCTTCTTAGGACATATCTTTCCAGCAAATTTCTTTTCACTTTTAAAATAACATAAGCTGCTCTTATCCACCATTTAAAAGGTTTTTCCGGGCGTTCGAGTAAATCACTTCTCACTTCCAAGAAATATTAGATGTCTCGAGACGGTATTGGGCAGGTCATACCGGATCAATTCTTCGCAGGAAATCAGTTATCACTTTCAAAAAAACTTGTAAGGCTTTGAGGCACCATTGGACAGGTCTTTCCAGCAAATCACTTTTCACTGGCAAATAACATAAGATGCTTTCAGGCATAATTAGGAAGGCTTACCCGGGACAACTCTCTAAGGGAATCACCTCCCACTTTCAAAAAAATGTCAGATGCTTTGAAGCACCATTAGACCGGTCATCCCGGGATATTTTTTTTAAAGGAAATCTACTCTTACTTATAAAAAAACATGAGATGTTTTGAAAAACTATTGGACCGTTCATCCCGGAACAAGTCTTCTAAAGAAATATTATATTTGAAGAATTTTACAATACCTTTCCGGGACAATAATTTCTAGGAAATCACTTCCTACATCCAAAAATGCATAAGATGTTTCGAAGCACCATTGGTAAGTTCTTCTTTAGGCAAGACTTCCCAGAAAATCACTTGCCACTTCCAAAAAAAATAAAAATCTTTGAGGCACCATTGGACATGTTTCCTGGGACAAGCCTTCCCAGCCCAACTGAAAATTCCTGTACAGGAACCTCGGAGGATCCTGCACATGTTCCTGTACATCAAACTGCACGCGAACCTGTACAGGTAATCTTAACGGTTCCTGTACAGGAATTTGGCGAAGGAACCTATACATGAACCTGCGTAGGAACTAATCCGTGAGGGTTCACTAGTGGTTTGGCTCTCTCGATGGTGAATTGGATCTTCAAGGGAATAAGAGGAAGGCAACTTTATAGCTGTCAGCTACATGACTTTTCGCGATGGCTTTCTGCAAAGGACCCTATACGTGTTTCTGTACAGGATCCTTCCAAAGGTTCCCTTGATGGCTTTCTGTGAGGGATCCTATATAAGTCTTTATACAGGAACCTGCGCCACAATTTTCTTCGCAATATTGGACAGGTCTTCACGGGGCAAGTCATGAGATGTTTTAAGGCACCATTAAGCATGCCTTCGCGGGACATGTATTTTCAGGGAAATTCTTCCAAAGGGGTTTCAGATATGACCAATCCTTCTGTGATAAAACACCCTTCTATGAGTACTCACTGACACGGGAAAACCTGTTCAATGTTTCGCCTCAGCAACTCTTTTTAAGGTAGGAAGAGATTTTCTAAAGAGACTTGTCCCTGGAAGTCCTTTCGAATGGTGCCTCGAAGCATCTCACATTACCAGAGCCCGAGTGCCTGTGTGTGTATATGTGGGATGGGATGCCCAATACTGCGTTAACCCAAAATGTTCTGGGAAGGGTTTTCCCAAGAATTCTTGTCCTTCCGAAAGAGATGTCCCAGTTTGTCTCTGAAAGGTAGACTGTAAGTTCCATTAGTGGGAAGAGATTTCTACAAAATGGCATTGTTTTGGGAAGGTATGTCCAGGGAAGACCTTAAGATGTGATGTCCTAGAATGACTTTTCCTGGAAAGACTTATTCCGAGATGACGCAAAAACAAATTTTTGTTCTAAAAGCGCTATTGCTTATTAAGTGAAGTAACAAATAAAATTTTTTCAGTGAATATTCAACACACCAACCGAAGAAAGTAAAACACGTAATAGAAAAATTGACATTTTTCATTCGGGATGAACTGACATGACTTCTAAATTTGCTTGAAATTATTTATATGTATTATTATTTATTTCAAAATAAAAATATGCGATAAGTATTTATATTTAATAATTTTGAAACATCTGTAAAGAGTTATGAAGTGTCAACGTTGCATTTTCAATGCTGCGAATGTGAATTGCCGCAAATGTGACTCGACGCACTTTTACCCATTTTTTGTCGACTTGAAGTATTTCGAAATGAGAAATGCTCAAATAAGAGATGATTGAATGAGACAAATTTATACTTTATATGCATTTTGAACTTAGAATGCCTGAATTGTTAAATTTGGTTTATTTAAATTTTTTTCAATTCGGGATACGTTCCAAATTTAACCATATTTAGATGTAAATGTCTTTAAGAATAAAAAGTGCTAAATAAAAGCAATCATCTGTTGTGAATATTTCAAAAAATAATTTAGCAGTTTTCTGTTTTGAAAATAATTTAAATTAGAAATACTATCATAATTGATAAAAATTCAAATAAAAAAGATTCGAGTTTGGGAAAGAATAAAATTGAAATTAAGGGCATGTAACAGTTTTTCACGTGACCAATTACATTTTCCTATATTCGGCGGCTTTATAATTAGAAAACTGAATATATCGTGCTGCAATTTTGGGAAATGATACATAATACAAAACGCACAGTGGGTTGAGTCGAAAATTTACTATTCAAAATCACCTACAGCCTACAATTCTCAACCGATTTTCAATGTTTTGGTTAGAAGTGATCAGCGATAGTTGAAAAGAGCGTGTATGGATTAGATTGTTCATTTTTGGTCATTTTCTATTTTTCATATAAACAAACAACGAGCGAAAATAAGACATTTTTTAATTATTATTTTTCATCTTCAAATCAATAATTTAATTAATCTCTTTCTCGATGAAAATGAATGACGAAGTATCCACAGAATATAAATAATTTGCAGGATATCTAATCTAATTGTTATGAACAAATTATATTACCAAAATGTCAACATATTGGAAATTTTGCTTGCAAAGTATATTTGTAAGTTGAAATTGCTGAAACAGGATCACGTTTGATCATGGAAATGCGTTGAATGGTATAATTTGTTTATTTTATAAGCAAATTATGTAAGCAAATGCATAGTTTAGGCGTTTATGGGCAGAAAGTAATCGCTTTTCTTCCTTAGTACCTTTAAAATATATGAATCTAGCAATTCAAATAGAATTCTTGTTAATTCTAGTGGAACTTGAAAAATTTTATATGTTTGATATTTTTTGAAGACAAATGGGTTAGTTACCATTGTTTTTTCTAAAAGTCGTTTATATTCAACTATTATTAAATTTGAAACTTATTTATACAATTTAAAATATATTTACAATTAAGGCTTCTATTGAAAATTATTAGGGATTAAAAGTTTCGAGTACTAGAACAGTGTCGAGTAATCGAAGAGCGTGAGGTTGCTCAAAGCTCTGTTCGAAGCTTTCAGGGTATCTGACTGTGTTTCTGATCATAAATTTGAATTCAATATTAACAAATTTGAGAATTTTAATCCGAACGACTAACAATTAAAATTTAATATGAAGGCCGATTTTAATGAGGCTCATTCCTGGCGAGCTTTTTTAGGTTTCTGATCGCAAATTTGAGATCAAAATAATGACTCAAATATCAAAATTTGATATTTTCTGTATTTGAAGTACTTTGATTTCTGCCGTTAGCTCTTCTTCTGCAACCTAAAGCTTTATGACCAAGCCTTTCACAAAAGTTTCACTCAAAGGCCTTTTCCTAAAATTTAAAATTATTTTGATGACTCGGAAAGGCGTTATTGCCATTATTGCCATCCTTTTTCTGGCGACGCTGATTGTATTGGCTTCCGGAAAATTTTATAAAAAGGCCTCCTTGCGAGTTTCTTCAAGATCCTTTTCTTTCTTAGAAGTGTACTTCTCCAGTAGTTTTATTTTTAAAGCTTCAGGTGTCGGAAGTTCATTGCGGGCCTTTGTGGCACATCTAAAGTTTTTGAAACTATTTGGTTCACTGTGAAGTAGTAATATAGTAAATATATCATCGATAGCCTGCTTGTTTATCAACTGTATTGACAAATTCATTCAGGTGGTTCGACATATTTTTGTTTTCGTCCATTTTTGAAAAAATTAATTGTTTGAGCAAAGTTATCATTCTATCGGGACCTTTGGACTGATATACCTGTTCTAATTTTTGCCATACCTCATATGATGTGTTACAATTATTTACCTGGCCTAACTCTGATCGATTCACTGCAAGAATGATTTCTTTTTTTGCTTTCATATCCTCTTTCTCCTATGCGGCAGCTTGCACAGCTTCCTCTGGCTTGTCCTCGCTTCCATATAAAAATATTTCCAACGATCATTCATGACGAGAATTGCTTCCATATGTAATCGCCAAGTATCGTAATGATATCGAGTTACAGTGATTAAGCATGATTCCAAGCTACCGTTTTCAAAAAACAATGTTTATGGCACTGAAGTATACGTTACCCAGTGGAAGTATTTTATTCCCATAACCTATTGGATTTAACACGATTTATCGATGGTTACAATACAGCTTTGTCAGAAGTTATAATAATAATTACATCATTGAGTTATAATAACAATGACATAAAAGTTACGAGATTCGTAGAGACCGAATATAATAATCGATAATCGATAAATAATCACATTTAGAGCCGGGTAGCTCATTTAAATTTAAAACCCAACAAATGAAGCATCAGCAGAAATAACGTTGTATCAACACATATTTTGTATCCCTGGAGTTCTATGTGAGTTTCTTAAGCTGTTTATCTATTCCGCGGAAACGCTGCGATCGAAAATACGAAAATTGAATTCGGAATGAAATGTCATAATAGTCAAGGTTATGTACTTCGAAAATGTACCTCTCTAGTCTAACATGGAACTTTTGAACATAGGTAAAAAAAGAAAATTGAATTTATTAGAATGGCACGCAGGAATGAATAAAAGGGTTAGAGAGGCTGGAGAAGCTTACGTTAGTAAAATGAAAATCGAAGTGCCAGCAGTAAAGCGTCCAGAGTAATGTACGAATTGAAAATTAAAAAACTGTTTTCAAGTCCAGAAATTCTAAATTAGATTTAGATATGTACACTTTCGAGGTTAATTGAGATACATGTGAACTAGATGGAAGTATATAACCTCGACTATTTTGGCATTATTTCATTCCGAATTCAATTTTCGAATTTTCGACCGCAGCGCTTCAACGGCATAGAGAAACAGTTTAAAAACTCATATAGAACTCCAAGGATACAAAATATGTGTTGATACAACGTTATTTCTGCCGAGGCTTCAAATGGGTGTGTGTGGTGGGGGAAGAGGTGTTACTAGGAGAGCGTGCCATTGTAGAAAATGGCACCCGCTCCCAGCGAAATCACGATAACCCTGAGGACACGGAGCGACACAAGGACGACCACCTGCGGAATTTCCGTCGCAAGTGTCTTAGCATTTCGTCGATATGCAGGGATCCTTTTCAGGCTATTAACCAGTGAAAGCTTGGCATCTCCAAGAGCATCAGGACGACTGACTGAAAATGATATTCGGGGTATACCCGTCGCAACTGCCTTCTAAGATCTCTTCATACCTCTCTTTCTTTTCATTATCATGACTGTGGCGTTCTTGTCGGCCGGTGCCGAAAATTCAATAACGAACATGGTTCGTTTCTTGAAGTGAAGGCGAACTATGTCAGGCCTCGAGTGCGCGACAGGAACAATTGCCAAGGATATGATGTTTTAGTATATTCGGCACTTCTCCTTTTTCGACATTTGTCTCTATTTTCTCAAGAGCGTTTTGCGGAGCGGTATCAGGGCTAATTTTGTTAGAGTAACAGAGATGGTAATAAAGCACTGTTAGTGCGCATTATGCCTTCGGATGTTCGTCGTTCCCACATGAGTTGAACAAATAGATATTATGTGTCCTACACTGATAGAAATAATAATGTTGATTTAACCATATGATCGTTGGTTGAAAAATTACGAGTATATTTATAGTATAATACGTGTACTTCAATGATAAAGAGTAGGAAATGCACTTACTGAAATATGGTAAATACAAGTTACTTATATTTGTGGTACAAAAATGTAATATTTGTGTTGCTATTGTATGAAATGTGTAATTCTATTAAACATTTGCTTGAAGGAACTATCTCTGAAATGTTGTCGTTTAGCAATACCCTTTGTATGACTGATTTACCCGACTCGCTTCGTTTAGTTTACAACAGGTGCATCTTGATCGCGCCTGCGCGTCTACTTTCGTAAGCAACAAGAATCGGATGGCCAAAACAAACATACTGTATGGCTGTATCTATACCAGCAATAAAATAGAGCTAATTTAATCATAAATATTGTTGTACCACTTATTCATTTCTATCAGTGTAGGTGCTCCAGGTGTGCATGACACGCTCTTCAGCTATCATCGGCAATGTCTTTGCTCAAAATGTGGCGACGGTATGCTAAAATGGAAATGGCACCGCTTTGATACGCTAGAATGAAACCCTCCATACCCGACTTCAATCCGAGTGATTTGAGGGAAGCAAAAGTTAGTTCATACGACATCGACTAATCTTTCGCATTTCTGTGGAAGATGCCGTGAATTATCTTGTCGAGGAGCTATTCTTGAAAATTTTTCTTCTGTGCTTTCTTGATCCGGACCCTTAGGAGTGAGTATTCAATATGGATAATGTTTCACGCATTTTACTTAACCCTGACACTAAAGTCAATGCCAAGTGTTTCAACAGCCTCCTCCGTTGCTTTATACAGAAACACTCCTTTGCTGTACCCTATATGATCCTTTTGTGAAGAAATTCTAGATTCAGTATTCCGCGACCACATTGACGGCGTAAGATGTAAAGTCATGAAACGGACGACTTAATGCGTATGCATAACCTTTCGCGACCCGATGTCGAGGGATTTGAGCTCTTAATAAATAGAGTGCTACCGGGACGGCTAGCATGTTTGTTACAGATACTTTTCCCGGCCGACATTTCGGAAGACCAAATCTGTCAGATGAGACGCTTGTATCTGCATTGGAGGGCATTCTTTGTAGATTTTACGTTTTAAATGCGGATCTGTAGCACGCCTAGGTATGTATAGGTCTCCCCAGAGCCATTAAGTCTTCTGCGCTTCAAATGAACCTTGGTGCATTTTTCTAACCTAAACTCCATTTCAATCTCCTGAGTTTACTTCTCGATAATCCCTAGAGCTAGATCGAGTTGCTCTAAAAAAAAAAAAAAAATTTTGAGATCATCCATGTAAAATACATGAGTGATTGTATGCTTTCGACATTCCGAAAAAAGAGGACATGGCTAATGGTGTCGCCCTGAAAGACGCATCTATGAAAGGTGACATTGTTAGTTGTCACACAATGTTTTCCAGATGGGATAGTAAATCTGATTTTTCAAAGCGGCAACCATCTCTCTATGCACCTTAAGGTGTGTGGATGAAACTTTAAGCTTTCCAATATATAGATGATAAGTCCATGTGAGGATGAAGTAAAAGCTTTCCAGTAATCTTTGCAGACACATCTATCGATGAGCATGTTCTCGCGGAATTCTGTTACGCCTTTCTTTGAGCCGCGTTGTTCGTACATTTCTCGCCACACAGGTTCGAGTGTCCGAACAATTCTATAATTTAAGATAGCTGCGAAAATTTTATACAGCGTGTTCAGATAAGTTATTGGCATGTCATTCGTAGACTCCTCTCCAAAATGCCTCGACCTCCTCTAGCTTGGGCGGGTGGTCGACAGTAACTGGAGGGTCTTGGAAAAGTCGAGACGGGTCAGAGAAAAACAGTTCATTTTTTCTGACCCACCTCTTTCCCCGTACTAGTTTTCTCCTAGCGTCAGATAGTACCCGAATTCTGTAAGCAATATGCTGCATGATGGTCAGCAATTTGACTTGTTTAGTGTATCATGAAGGATCCGTAGTTTGCGCGCAAACTGTCGGATGTTGGATGTAAACTTCCTGCCAGATTTTATGTAGCCAATCACACACTGAATGTGGGACACGTACTGTCTTGACCCGTCTATCTTTGTGCTGGGTTGGTGTATGCATTTTTTGGCCTTATGATCAGCCGTTAGTTTTGTTTTATGGTTTGCATCCGCCAAATTTCTCTTTGTATCATAAATACTACAATTGATGGTCCAGAGGTCAGATTTTTTGGAAAAATCTCCACGAAGCGCGTCATCCAGTTCATACAAATCTTTGGGCTTGAGAGAAACTTAGATGTTGATGTTGCTCCTGGTGTTAAAGATGAGGATGATAAGGTCCTCTTTCTATTGGATGCTTGCCCGCATTTAATCTTAGTGTCGCCTTCCTTTCTCTAATGTAGGCTTGTGGTAGCTACGGTAGATTAGGCGCTCTGCTTATATAATCCCTTTTCCGGAGATGGGCGGCCCGGTTTCGCAGCAGTTGGTATAAAAAGTTCGAGCGCTTTGGGTGTTTCTCGCACTACCGAATATGCAGTCCAGCCATGTAACCTTCTCGCTCAGGGGTAATACTGGTTTCGCAGTACTTCAGCAGGTCGTTCTTCAGTCGACCCGTCCACCCAAAAGTATTCAGATCTTGACGGTTATCCGTTTTGACTCTGTCTTGATTGGCTCCCCCAACTCAAGGGTAATCGGCACTGAAAACTATGTTTGGTGTTATAATTGTTATTCCCACGAGCAGCTAGGGAAAGGTTTCATCCGCTCTCGCAGAACCACGCATGCTATACCTATACTATGGGAGATCGTCCGGATTTTTAGAGGCAGCGGTTGATACACCATTCCCTGTTACCATGCAGCCTCCGGCATGGTTTAAAACGTTACCTTTAGATAATTTCACATGGGAATTCAATAAGGAAACATTTCAATCCATTCAAACAAATTTAAATGAGGTCAACATTTTCGTAAAATTTTTTGATTTTTGGAACAGGGATTTACCGTGAACAAATCAAAATAATCCTGACATAGAACATGAAACTTTTCTATATGGAAGAGAAAATTTTGGGAAATCATTTTAATTCTGATTTATGACACGCAAATTTACAAAAGAAATCCATGTTTTTAGTCGGGATTCGTAAGATTTTTAAGATTTCTTTTCTCAAACCATAATTTCTTTGAATTCGAAAATTCTTATTTTTGTGATATCAGTTTTAACGAATTTAGACCGTACATTTTTCTCCTTGAAACTGATTCCGCTGAAATGTATATCTGATAAGGATTTATATGGACTGATAGGGCTGTAAGTCTGCAATTCAAAAGATAACGCCTACAGATTATATGTTTTATATAATCTAATGAGGGACTAGAATATTCTTTGGTTACATTTTTAATACAAAAAATTAATAATACAATTATCAGCTTTTCATCTAATTCGAAAAGATGAGGATCGTCTCTAGTCTGACCTTATCCTTGGCAGTTATCCTCAATTCTATTGGTGAATATAATAATAAAATATATCTATAATTTCAATTACATTTTTATACTTTCCGCAAATTGCAATATGTCCTGCCCATTATCTAAAATATTGACGGGCTGTCTACCCGATAGATAGTTTTAATGCCCGGTCAGTTGAAATACATTCGAAAGATTTTAATAAATTCAAACAATTTTTAAAGGATTCCATAAATTTCTAAACATTTTAGAAGATTTCAAAGATTTTTGTTTTGGAACAGGGAATTTTGGAAAAGAATTATAATTCTGAGTTGAAACGTCAGATAATTTTTGGACGTAAAAATTACCATTCTAATTCAGAACAACGAATTTTGTAAAAGAATTGAAAACGATTTTTTTTATTCCCTTCTTCTAACGCATAAATAATATTATTAATTATAAATAAAATTAGTAATCATAATTTGTTGCGGAAATTTCCTATTCAAAGTCTCAATTGCATTTATTTTTTATCCCCGAAAATTAACTGTTGCCAGAAAATCAATTCTATCCTAAAAGCGTTTAGATTGATATTAGACCTTAACAATTTTGGAAAAGGTCTGGAAAAGTTTTGCACAAGATTAAAAAAAATTTAAGCAATAGAATCAGTTTAACGAAGGTAAGATAAAAAAAGTAATTATGAAGGGTTTTCGCCTCTATCTCTTTTATTGTGATATCAAAAGATTAGTAAAACTAAGAGACTTAATTTCTTAAGAAATTTAAACAGATTTGGTCTAAAAATTCAGAATCTGATTAATTTTTGCAAAGATTTCTGGCAGCCATCTTGATCTTTTTCCAAAACTTTGAAGGTCTACTATCACCGCAAAATACTTTAGGATGAAGTTAATTTTCTGGCGAAGTGAAGAACGATTTGGTTGAAAAATATAAATGCGAAACAAGTTTGAAACTTCTACTGACCTCTTCCTTGGATTTTTTTCATTTTGGACTTCTATGACTGTACGATAGCGAGAGCTGAACCTACCAAGAAAAGGATAAGAGTAAAATTAACGCGGTTGGCATGAAATTAAATTAGACTAGCCTTTTCATACTTTGGTTGATTTTGATTGTTATAAATTAGCGTTTTTAATCAATTAACTTAAAATGAAAATATATTATTTCCTCGCTGCCCCACGCCAGGCCGTAATTAATTCTTTCATACTCAATAACATACGACTCTCTACTTTAAGAAAATGTAAGGCACTGTTTCTTTTTGCAGAGTTGATTTCACAGGCTTCAAACCCTGGGCCTGATTTTCCTCGTTCCGGAAGTTCTTATTCTCCTGACCGACATCATGCTCTGGGTTCTTCGAGCCGGTCTTCTCCTGCCGAGCCTCCACTTCGTGCCAGGTCCAGGTCTCCTCCTGCCAGTTCTTCTCCTGCATACTTACTTCGCTATACGCTTGAAGAACTTAAATTTATTCGGCTTATTCCCCACACGAATCCGTTCCGGCGATTTAAAATTCGAAGATACACTTTCCCTCGCGATAAACCAATTCAATTGAGAGGAGAACGTCACGTCCTTCTGCCTATACCAACCATAGAACAAACCGTATTATCAACGTCCGATGGAGAAGTCTTTGCAATAGTGCAGGATAATACAAGACTTCGTGGCATTTATACAATTAGATTTACCATTCAAAGGCGGGCAAAATTCAACATGTACAGTGGTGCGGTTGTAGAAATGACTAGAGAAGAAATCCAGGAAACTCCATTAGGCTACCAAAAACCAATCACAAAGTGTTTTGAAATAGTACAGGTAAACGACTCTCCTCCACGTCTGATCAGATTTCCAATACTGAACAGATTTGAGAGTTAGATTCTGAGAAATTTGCGATTTTACAATTTCTCGCCCCCAAGTCCCTGCAATGCTCGAAAGAAAAACTTACGCAAAACGCAAAAACAAATTTTTCCGCTAAAAATGATATTATTTATTAATTAAAGTAACATTATTTCTGAGATTACCTTTTTGCAGCTAGTATCGAACTCACCAAACTAAAAAAGTAAAACACGTAATAGAAAAAATTATTAGTATTAGGTAAAATAGAATAGAAAAATGATACAAAAAAGATGTGCAAGTGGAATGAAAAAGTAATGACTAAAAACATGTACAAGAAGACATTGCGCATGGTGGAAGCAGGAAAAGTGCTCGAAACTGTAATTTATCAAAGAAAACATTTTTGTTGTTCAATACATTTGGTTAAATAAATTAATTTTGAAAATGAACATACATTTTTTTATTATAAACCACATGGACTTTAACCTGCACGTTTCAATTTCTTTGTGCATGGAATCAGTATCTTCAGAAAAATGTAAACATTACTGAATTTTGCCCCTTAGACTCAATTGAAATAATAACCAGAATGTTAGAAATAAAATAATTCCCTCTTCCGATTTAGAAATAAATAAATGTTGGATTGAACTCCCTCTTCCAATGCCAAGACAAATTAAATATAAAAGTTTGCTCTCTTCTAATTGAATAGAAGTGCTAAGAATGAAAAATTTCCCTCTCCCGATGCAGAAAAAATTAAAAGTAACAAATTTCTCTCTTCGATGAAAAATGTGGTAAAAAATCATAAATTCCTCTTGTAATTAGGAAACAAATTACACGCCAAAATTTCCTCCCTAACAATTGAATGAAAATGTTTGAAATTAATTATTCTTCCCTTTCATCATAAAACAATGCTAAATATAAAGAATCTTCTCCACTTTGACTCAATAAAAAGATTAATGAAAACGACTAAAATAAAAAACATTCCGTTCTACAATCAAAAAATCGAAATTAAAACCAGCATGTTACTAACTAAATTATGATGAAAAATATTTTCAATGATAACGAAAATCTTTGAAAACTAATTCCTACTTCACTTCATAAACTTTATGTAAAAATTGGAAAATCTGACCATTTTGAGCCGAATGGCCCAAATTTATTAAAATGCAATAAACTGGACAATTTCAATGAGAGACTCATACTAGTTTTTTTTTGTTTTTTCAAGTTTCTGATCACAAATTTTAGACCAAAATAAGAAATTTGACATTTTCGATCCAAATGGCGAAATTTCTTTGAGAATTGAAACAAAAACTAGCTGATTTCCTTAAAACTCTGAACTAGGGGTCTTTTAGGGCTTATTATTGCTTATTTAAACTAAGTTAAACTGATTAAAAACTCGAACGTTCTTATCCAATTAAAGCAAATTTTTGGAAAATTCAATAAATTCGTAGACTTCCATGAGACTAACAAACTGGAGAGGTTTATGGGAGTCTGATTACCAATTTTAGGTCCAAAAACAATATATCTCATTTTTAATCCAAATTGCTCAAATTTTTGAAAAATTGAATAAATTAGCAGATATGCTCGAGACTTAACTAAGAGGGTTTTCGAAATTTTTATCATTAATTTAGGATAATACATTCTTTTTGTGTAAAATCTCCGCATTTCAACAAATTTTTATAAAAGGTAACACATCAAAACAGCAAATTTTATTTTTTAATCACATCAATATGATATGATATACAATTTCAGCCATCTTTGAAGACAATCGAACCACAAAAAAAGAATCCAGCATAGCGGTCCAAAAAACGGAATTTTCTCATTTTTATAATTTTTTACCCACTGATAACAAAAAAACATGACTATAAGAAAGCAAATTTTCACATTTCCTTAATTTCTCAATGTTACAATTTTCTTATTTTTCTAACTTTTCCATACTGATAACAAAAAAGCAATAGTATCACATAGCAAATTTTATTTCTTAATGCTGTCAGCATATAGTGATCTAAAAAGCGAAAGTTGTTCATTTTTATTATTTTATTTTTTAATGAACCTCTACATGCCAAGACCTTCAATTTCCTCCATCTGCGAAGAATATCGAATCAAAAGCAAAGATTCCATCATATATTGATTTAAAAAACGAAATATCTTCATTTTTTAATCTCTGATAACGAAAGGAAATCAATATGACATAGCAAATTTTATTTTGTGAAAAATATCTACATTTTAAGATGTTCAATTTGATCATTCCCTGAAAAATATCGATCTATAAAAGAAAAGATTGCAGTATAGTTTTCTCAAAAATTAAATTTCCTCATTTTTTTCATTTTTCAGTCCTTGATAAAAAAGGAAATTCAGAGTGATATAGAAAATTTGATTTTTTATGCTCATCGACATATTCTACATGCCGAAACCTTCAATTTGAGATATCGCCGAATAAGATTGAACTAAAAAAAAACTTCCAGCATAGTAGGCTAAAAAACGAAACCTGAAAAATAGCTGACTAAAAGTAAAGTATCCAGCGTATGGGGTCCAGAAAACGCAGTTTTTCAACTTTTTATATTATTCAACCGTTGATAACAAAAAGCGAAATTCAACACAGAAAATTTCATTCTTCAATCTTAATGGACCTGCCAAATGCTTCAATTTTATTCACCCTCGAAGACAATCGGACTAATATAAAAGTTTCCAGCAAAGTCGTCTGAAAACGAAATTTCTTAATAATTTTATATTTTTAATAACAAAAAAACATCACTATGAAACAGAAAATTTGTTTTTTGTATTGCACACCCACATACCAATCCCTTTACATTAATTCTTCTACTAAGAAAATCGGATAATTTTTAGGGTATGGTAGACACTATTAATATGTATGATCATGTTCACTTATACTCGAAATTGGTAAGCTATCCTTCAATTATTTGGCAAACTTTGATTTCACAAACTATTTTAATTGTTTTTAGCGAGAACAAAAATCTCTGAAATATTTTCTAAAACGGAAATTCCAGCGAGACAATGTAGATTGTCCGGAAGGATCCTTCAGGAAACTACTGGGTTGTTTTTAGCTGCCTTTAAATTTAAATCCGGAATTATTCTAAATTAAACTAAAATTATTTTAAATCAGGAAATACTAATTGAAGTTTTAATCAATTGTACTTTGACTCTCACGTCAGTTTCGAAAGAAAAAGTCAAGGTCGCGTTCCAATGTATGTTTCGAGTTGTTTGACCGTGCTCTGATTCATTGATCACGACCCAACATATATATCATAATGAATCAAATGAATTAACTTTTAAGCAGACAGACCTCCATGTCTGATGTTTTGTTACCAAGCACATATCATTTCATACAATCATACCTCTAATATGAGCAAATGACAGTCAGCTGTTCGAAAAACGAGTTGTGATTTTTTCCAACTTTTCCGGCTGATACACGATTATACACATGCATATAAGTGCAATTTTTCCTTATAAAAAGAGTACCCCTTCTTTTAGTGAAACTTGTACTTTCATCTACTTAAGAACATTGTTCATGATTTCTGGATTAGTCCTTTTTCAGTGGTTGTTATAGTTTTTTTAACACAAGCCAGTGATACAGTTGCAATGAATAATACTAAAAACTACTAATTATTAAGGTAACTTGGAGTTGAAAGAATATTCTTTTATTTACAGTAAACAGGGTGTCCACTAATGTTCTACCACATAAGGTTTTCCTATTTTAATATTATGTATTGTAATATCTTGTTATATGTACAAAAAAAATATTTTTGCAATTTATGGTGTCAAGTAAAAATAAATACAATTAGATTAGGGTTGATAGAGGTAAGTGTGATACGAAATTCTAAAGTTAGACTATGATTAGTGTTATTCCAAATATTAAAGTAGATTTTTGTTTACAATTTTGCCAAAATTATCTTTGGACTTTCTACTTTTGATCGTCTTCTTTTTTAATCAAGAAAATCTTGTCTGAAGAAATGTTTTTATTTTCTTTAGTAAAGCGTCGACAATTTCAGATTTTCCGTCATTACTGGTAAGTATGATACGTGTAAAAAATATCGAAATCTAAATTTTACAAGATTCTGTTTTCGTAGCTATTAATTAAACATTAACTTATTTTTATAATGTATGTTTGCTTTCAATTTCTTGTCAGTTATAAGAATATTAATGAAAATAAAATAATTTCAATTTGGAATGTAGGTTCAGTGTGATATTAAAAAACGTACCTATTTCAAATTTTGTCATTTATAAATTAAGTTGAAAAATATTTTTCTGTGGAAAAGTATATATTAAAGAAATTTCAATTATTATCATTTATCAGATGACACAATTACGAATTGGAATTTTCTAAAAGGATCTCAGTGACAGCTACCTTTTTCCTACAAATAATAATGAATATAATCATTATATTGTAATGAAAAAAGTTAATAACTAATTTGTTTTTGATTACAAATTTTTTCGTTTTCACACTAACCTTGTTATCACACTTGCCCCTACTGACCCTACAATTATAATTGCAAAAAATAATAAGTTTAATTATTTCAACAAATTTTTTATATAAAATATGGAAAATATAATACATTTTCAATATCCTAATTATCTGCATAGATTTGGGTAACATAAAAATTGTTATTGTTTACAAACATATATTTTTTCAATTATTTTTGGTATTCTAATTTTTAAATAATATTTAGAACTAATTTTGTATGTATTTGGTAATAGGGATTAATTAATTATAATCTATTGAAGAATAATTACATTTGTTTATAACATACTACATGTAAAATTACTAAGTATTACAATATTTTATTTTCTATAATGATTTTGTGAAATAAATCTTCAATAATTAATCAATAATTGATCGCTAATACCAAAGAAATTAAAAACTATATCTGAATTTTTTTTCAAAGTCTTCAAAAATCTACATTTTGTTTTAAAGTTTTTGAAATCCTTGCAAGCTTTAAATTATTTTTGAATTTGTTTTAAACTCCTAAATATCTCTTAAACTTACGGGAATTTTTTCTGAAATCTTTCTTTAAAATCTTTTACATTCTTTTTCGAAATTTAGGAAAATTTTTTGAAATGTTTAAAAATATTTTTCAATATTCTCCTAGAATTAATTTTTCAAAATAAAAAATCATTGAAAATTTCCCTATGAATCTCAAGAATTGTTTAGCGTTAATTTTATTGGGTGAAAATTATTCCTTAGGCATTCCTAAAGAGGTGACTAAACTTTCATTAACAAAAAGTTGATAACAATTACTTCCTTTTTCAATTGTATCAAAAAACGAGCTTTTCTATAAAAAAAAAAATAAGGATTTTCT
>CAKNWT010192984.1:0-13214 GCA_932066315.1 Andricus coriarius
TTTATTATGAGTTGATTTTTTTTACAATATAAAAATTAATTTAGTTTGTAGCTTATAAGTCAATTACATCATTATGAGTTGAAACTTCACTTTTCTGAATTAGAAACTCTGTCGTTATCTCGTTATTATTATTATTATTTATAAAATCCCTTATAAGAGTTTTATTTCACTACTCACTTGTATGTACTTAGGATTAAATATACCTACATTTCCCACACTTCAATATATCTATAAGAAGCTTATCACTCTTATGTTCATTGGCAACTTCTTCGTCACTCATATTATTATTATTATTGATCCTTTCTTTCCTTCATCATAAGAAAGTGTTTTGTAGACTTTTTTGAAGCTACTTCTTCTTTATTTAAACCATAGGCGTTTATGCTTAAACCAATGAGATGATGTCCAAATTGACATAACAGCCCTCGTTACAGCACTTATTTGATGCTTCTTTGCCTTGGCTGGATTCATACTATTCTATGGTATATTCTTCATTTTTATTATTTACGTGTGATATAATAAGAGTAAAATATTTTTTAAATAAGGTCCTTCTCCTTTTTCATTCGCGGAAAGCAACATATACATTTGTAGTCATAAAATATAATTTTTCATGGATCATACAATTTCCACTGAAAGTTATTATCGAGCAAACCACTGTTCTTTTAATAAATACTTTAATTCAACTGTCTTTCAGTAGTGTCAATTAAGCAAGCTCTCCCAATAAACCAAACACATATTAAATAATTATGCATTATTATATATCCTCACATTATTATTATCAAACTACATGTAGAATGTTTTTGGAACTTTTTCTAGAGACGTGTAGAAAAGTCTCTTAGACAAATTTGGCTCTTATAATTGCGCCATATTATTTTTTGTGACAGCTGTGGAATGGTTTTTGATGACGGAGAAGTAGAGATGCATCTTCCTCTTATAAAAGTGGTTCAGTAGCCCTCTTGTATCAGTGGTCCAGTATCCCACATCTAAATACATAGATTTTGCTTAGTAGCCCTCTTGTAAAAGTGGTCCAGTCCCCCTGGTCCAGTACCCATCTTGTATCAATGTTGGTAAGGTAGGAATTCAGGATGACGTCACCAAAATATTTTAAAAACTTAGCACGGACATGAACCACTTTAACTGTAGAATGTTCTCTAATAATATATCTGCCACTTTATCCTAAAGTTCCAGAAGTGTCTAGACTGCAGAATGTTTTTCGCTAGTTAAATGCATATGAAATAAATAAACACAGGGATTTTTAGTTAAAGACTTATCTATAAGGAAGCAGTAAATCAAATTTTTATATAGACAAAACAGGATGTCATACATAGCCCTCTACCAAATTTCTGGGAGACTTTTGCGCAATATTGCCAGTTATTGCATCATATGATGCAACAAAGTTCTGGAAGATTCTACATTATAATCGGCACGTTTAGGATATAATTTTTTTTACAACGCAAAATGTAATGCGTCATTGAAAAATAACCTTGAACTTGTATGAGAAAAAATTGCGCAGTATAATTTGATGACGGTATTAGGAATATTCTAGAAACTAAGAACTGTAGCTGTATAATATCGGTAAGGTAGGCTTTTATGGTCTCTGACAGTAATATATCTACCTCTTTGTTTCAAAGTTCTAGAAGATTCAATATTATAGAAAAATTTTTGACTGCTGAATTAAATTATTTAGATGGAAAAAAATATAATCATCTTTGATTTCAATTGACTATATTATACAGTAGCCTTAGTGGAAGATTGAAAATTTGAAATATTCTATTATGTTTGTTTTGTATTTAGCTTATTTTTGATAAATCTGTTTTAAATTTTCAACGTGCAATAGGCAAAATTGACCTTTCTAAATAAGAGATGAAAAGCGAGCTTATATCTGTGAATTAAAAGGCATGGGATCTCATATCAAATATTTTTATATGACGTAAGAAGCGATAAGTGACGGGCAGTGCATCCTTAATATATATATATATATATATATATATAAGTTAAAGCACGTGCGAAAAAGCATGGAATATAATGCACGCTGTATTATATCTCTTTCGAGTCCCGAAATTGTTTACAGTATCTTATTTCATTGGAGCCGTCGAGAGGATGACGGTCCTAGCATATAGCAAAAGAATGATTTTCAAACGTTGTAGTTCGACTAAGAAAGCGAACTTTTGCGAGCAGTCAAAAGGAGTGATCTCTAGAGAACGAAAGCAGAGTCTAATGAAATGTATGCAGACTTAGACGGTCAATGCATCAAATCAAAACCTTTAAACACACAACTGGATTTTATCTAGAGTCCTCGCTCGCTCGCTACTTGACAGCAGAATAAAGCGATAAGAATCCCAGGCACATAACCTACCATAAGAAATGCTTTATTCTTTTGATACTCTCTTTCCTATATTATTCGAATAGCTTGAAATATTTTCTAGTTAAAATTTTTGCCATCTTCTTCTTTATCCTTGAGTTCTAGAATATTCTACATTATAATCGACACGTTTGCGATATAATTTTTTGCAACGCAAAATGTAATGCGTCATTGGAAAAATAACCCTGAAATTGTTAACCAAAAAATTTAGCAGTTTAATTTGATGACGTCATTAGGAATATTCTAGAAAACTAAGCTCATAGCTCCTTTTATAGACGCTTACCCCCTCTACCAACTTTCTGGAAAGTTTTGCACAATATTGTCAGATATTGCATCATATGATGTAAGAAAGTTCTGGAAGATTCTACATTATAATCAAAACGTTTGGGATATAATATTTTTTTGCAACGCAAAATGTAATGCGTCATGAAAATAACCTTGAACTTGTTTACCAGAAAATTTCGCAGTTTAATTTAACGCCTTCATCAAGAATGTTCTAGAAGAATATTATCTATAAGGAAGCAATAAATCAAATTTATTTATATAGTATCAAATTTCATCTGTACACGTGCAACTTTTTTGCGTATTAAATAAATAAGGAGAGGAATTTTAAGTTAAATATGGTATCTATAAGGAAGCATTAAATCATCTTTCTTGTTTTTCCCATAACTATATGACGCAGTAGAAATTGCCAGGACAAAATATAACCTTGAAAGTATTTACGCGCAAAATTCTTGAGATAAGAATAACCTTGAACCTGTTGTTACATGACTGAGTATGGCACAATTGCGCAATATTACTATGTGACGTCATCAAGGACCCATCGAGAATGATCTAGAAGCTTAGCACGGACATGAACCACTACAGGTTACAAGCTTCTCGATGTCGGTAAGGTAGGAATCTTGGATTAGAACGCAGCCTATACATCTACTGACATTGGTGAATTCAGTCATTTACTAAAAAATAAAAAATAAAATTTACTAAAAGATGAACAATCGTCCTTTAGTTTAAAGTAGATAATCTCTTATAATTTTTATACAAATAAAAGATTCAAAATGAAACTAAATAAAAAGAAGAGAACATACTATTTTTATTTTGCAATTTGGTCCCGGAAAAAAGTCAAAGGTGAAATTTATTTTTTAATTAATTACGTGTTTCTTGACTAATTGTCATTGATAATATTATATCATTATAATACGGCAAATTTAAAAATAAATGTTTACCTTTGAATACTGTAAAAACATGAACTTAAATTAAAAGAGTTTTTAAATATATGACATAAAATCATTATTCTTATTATTTTGTAAAAGTATATTTCATTAATTAGGTCAGACATGCCCAACGCAGGGAAATTCCCTTCGGGACCACATGTTCCGCTTCCACCGCTCATTCTCCTGGAGAGCGGGAGTGGTGGTAGGCGCGTCCCAGAATCTCTACTCTGCGACGTACGCTGCACCGTAGATACGAAATATCTGTTGGGGTGTTTGGGTGTGACTGAATTTTCAACATAAAATTTTAATATTAATTAAAGTCTTGATCATTTTATTGCAGTATGTTTACATTTCTTTTGAATGAACGTAATTGAAAAGAGAAGTTCACAAAGTGTTTCTTTGTTGTACATTATTGAATATTTTAATATCACCGTTTTTTACATTGTATGTGAAATATACACAAATGTTGGCTGATGCTTTTTGCAGTATAACAATCTATTAAAATTGCGCGCAGCGCAGAAAGGTAAGTTATAGATTTGAAATATAGTTAAAAAATCTCAATCCTATTCAGTATCAATAAATCCTGATATGTTTAATTAAATATTATATGTATTATATATAATATTCAAATGTGAAGTTAAGCCTACTACGTTGATATGTTTAAGTTTAAGACTTTAAGGTTTAAGTTCACGTTTACAGTTTTCACCGCCCAAGTACCTGCATATTGTCGGGACAGGTAATTTTGAGGCAGAATATTTTTTTAAACTGCAGTCAGGTGCATCTTACGGTAGGAATGCTATAAAAAAGGGAAAGTTTTACAGGTGAGAAAGGGTAACAAAAATGTTGAAAATTTGCAGACGTAAGTTTGCAAGAAGTTTTCTTTGGGATTAGTGCCATTCAACAAATTCAGTTGTAAATACTTTTAATGTTCAGAAACAAAATTTAAGAATAGTTAGCTACATTATTCATGTTTAGAAAAGCATAAGTGGAAGGCGCGATGCGTTATATATTGGATGGATTATATATTGTTAGACTTTTAAAAAAATCAAAAGTATCAGTCAAACAAACCTGTGATATTAAAATATTCAATAATGTACAACAAAGAAATACTTTTTGAACTTCTCTTTTCAATTACATTCATTTCAAAGAAATGTAAACTTACTGCAATAAAATAATTAAGACTTTAGTTACTATTCAAATTTTATGTTGAAAATTTAGTCGTCCCCAAGCACCCGAACAGATATTTCGTTTCTACGGTGCAGCGTAGATCACAGAGTAGAGATTCTTGGACGCGCCTACCACCACTCCCGCTCTCCAGGAGAATAAGAGGTGGAAGCGAAACATGTGGTCCCGAAAGGAATTTCCCCGGGTTGGGCGTGTCTGATTTAGGTGAATATAAAAATAAAAAAAAAAGGTTTAATAGCCATTTAATGTGTTTTAATACTCTATGGTTGGTTTCTTGTAAAAGCCTAAAACGTATCAGGCTTTCAGAAGAATAGCTGAGTATTCTTCTGAATGCCTAAATAAACCAGGCACTTGGACGCCAGGTATAGATTTCATCCAAAATTCTTCTGAATGCCGGCAGTCGGCTGTATGCCTAGGCAGTCGGTTGAATGCCTGAATCATCTATAAGCGTACGACATACATATTCCAAACTAACAGTTTTTATGTTGAGTTTACAATTGAAATAAAAAGTTCCATTGCATTGGTCAAAAAGCATCTTACAGTTCTTCTTTAGGACCCAACAGGAAAGTCCGAGAGCAGTGGGAAGTCAAAATTTTGAGGAGGGTTTTCAGAAGTTCGTCCTTCCCTAGTTACGTAAAGATACACAAGCCTCTAATAGAGATAACAGTCCGATAATATCAGAAAAATATCAAACGATTTAATCCAACGTACTCAAATCCGAAAGCGATATTTCCACATTTCAAATAATCTGAAGTGTTTTTACCAACATTTTGAAGTACTTCGAACAAAAATTTATGTTATTTTTATTTTCATTTTCAAATATTTCTAACCGATGTTAAAACATTTTAACAAATTGTTTATGTATTGAATACATGCGTGACCTTAAAGTATCACTGGATATCAACGCAGCGCTGGCATTCATGGTGGTGATAAGTGGAATTTCTCTTAGGAAGGAATGTGTGATATGATGTATCGAAAACCCTGGACGATTTAAAACTAATTAACTAACATTTTTGGAGGCGTAGAATGGTTTCCCAAGAATCGAGAATAATTCTCATACTTAATTTCGACATAATTAACTAAATTATACAAGTGTTTCACTTATGCAACCTTTGCTTAAGAGAAAAACAAGTGCAAATATGATTTTTTTGTGATGTTATCTTCATTTCGGGGTAACTTTTCCATCTGATATATTATTTCCCCAGTGCCAAGTATATAACACCGAACGCAGTTATATGCCGTTGTAAATTACAATTAGATAGCGAAGATTATGTTATGCGTGAGAATTACACAATATTATAGATTAATACACCTATTAGAAATCAACACTGCTGAATTTTTGTAATGCTACCCCTAAATTTTCTTACTTTTGGTGAAAAAAAATTCTTTATATTTTTTGATTTTTTAAAGTACAAACTTTAAGGTAAAATATTCAGTTATTCCTCGAAATTACCTTCATCTTATTGAAGCTAAGCCTGATATTCTACAAAAGAAAAGAAAATTAGTTTGATGTCCTTGCTGACCTCGAAATATAAAAATGTGTAGTTTCAATGTAATGGAAAATCTGAAATGATTCCTAAACTTTGTTTTCGTGAAAATGTAAACGTAAATTTTCATCTAGAGTGCTTTGATGTCTATATTAAAAATGTCCCATCAACAATAATTTACTTTTTTGTACGGTTTCCAGTTGAGTTACAGGTCAAACTTATTTTTGAAATATTTCAGTTCCCTTTACACTTCAATAAATTGTGCTTTCTTGGACTCTTCTAAAATTAATTAATTTTTTTCGTTATTATTTTATGGGTAACGCTATTAAACGGCACGAGCGCTATTTTGACGATTTTTTCAGGAAAGACAAATAATCTCCCCACAAAACGAATTTTGAATTGAAAAAAACAACTGATTAGGGTAGTCTGTAGGCTAGAACTGAATTAAACATAAAAATATGATTCAGGGGGAGTAATTCATTTAATCATTCAGTAGGATTTGGTAGCGAGCGACGGAGTCCTTCTTGCATGGGGGGAGGGGGGGGGTCTTCCATGACTCCTGTCGTCACAGGTGTGGTATTAAAGAATACACGTTTGGAGCTCGAAGTGAACTTCGCTCGAGCAAGGATTGGAGCGAAGAAGCCAGGGAAAGTGGCTTAGGCCGTGGCCCCGGGGATCTCGTTTCTGACGAGTATAAATCCAGACAAAATTTCGCTGAATTGATAAAAAAAAAAGTTTTTTTCTGAAATACTGCAGTGCTGAATTGAGATGGAACAAGTTTTATTGTAAAATGTCATCCAGTTCAAAGAAAATGAAAGAGTATTTTCTTTTTCTTTTCTTTTTGTTGTTCGAGCGGCACATTTGTTCAACTTCAGGCATTAATTGAAACTCGATTTTTTTATTAAAAGTTCTAAAATGTCGTAAAACTATGCCCTTGTGCCCTTTCGGAGCGCCACCCTTCAGTCATAATTTTTTTTATATTGGTGGCGTCACGGTGTGCCTGAATCAATTTTAAATGCAAGGCCATAGCATGTCCAACTTTTTTCTTTGGTTCGATTTAGGGGCTCAATAATAGTTTCCAAAAAAATTTGAGCGAAACCTCTTAAACCGTTTTTGAGAAAACTGTTGTTTTAGGGTTATAAATAGAATTGTTAAAAAAAATATGATGCGTTTTCATTTTTTTTTTTCACTTTATTCGAAGAAATGTGGTGAGCATGTAATTATATATTTTGTTCACAACCCCAAGCATCAGATGTAATTCTGGTGGTGGAATTATGTCTAATGTTTCTGTGTTAGCGTTTTCTGAGAAAATTGAAGGAGTATTTGTACAATTTTTGTACTTCTTCGTGTTTAGTTCATCTTTTGATGCAGTGCACCATGTGCAAGGAAAACTGCTTGCGTGTGACATGATGCTCGTTAATACGTTACCAAGTTTAAAATCAGTTGCTATTGTCCCTTTTAAATCCTTTAGCATGTGCCACATTGAAATACAAATGAAGGGAATAATTCTAATTTTTTTTAATCTGGTTGAAAGAATTTTCTGTCATTCGTAGCGACGCGAAGATTTTCTGTAATACCATGTAGTGTATTCGTTGAAAGCCCATAACTTGTTCCAATTTTTAAAATATCTTTAGCAGCACCATGCTTTCATTTTTTGTTTTCTGATTTGTGTTTGGTCATAGAAATTTTAAAAGGCTTTCCATGTTTCTGAGATAAAGCTATTAGTTTTTGTCGCTTTTTCATTTGAAATCACTTTAATCAAACGACACACCAAGTGTTCTTTTTCTTTCAGGGGTATATCATTTATAATATGATCTTTCAAATTTGCTTAATGCTTCGGTGTACAAGAAAAATGTGATTTTTCTTTTACTAATTCTGAACGGAACTTTTTGCAGTATCTTTTTGTATTTCTGTCTTTCGCATTTAATCTGTTTTATTTCCAAAATTGGTATATCCTGGTGCTCTTACTAAGTTACATAATTTGCATTCACATAATTTACCCTCTTTCGTTCTGACTTTTTGATTTATTAATTTGGATGTAGAATAATCTGTTATTTTTTTACTCACTGTTGTCTCATCACTTTTGAGCGAACGATAAACAAGGATTCTGAAGGCATTATAAACAACTACAGGGAGGCAATTATCTTCAGGATCATAGCTCACAATCTTTTGAATAAGATTTTTTAAATCATTAATAATCTTAAACAATTTTTTTTTTTTAGAAAAAGAAGGCAAACTTTCGCACGGTTGTCATCATTAGTTGGAGCATGATATTTAGATTTTGTAGACATATGTGACGATTTTTTCACAACAACGCACTTATTCAAAATATTCAAAAACACTAACTTTGCGCGATGAGCTATGTATAATGTATAATGCTAGGTACATTTCAAGACACACTTCAAAGACTTTATTATATTTTAGGAATTTATTTGAAAAAGTCGAAACCTCATCATCTCAAATCTTCTCTACATTGAAACTCTTGATCATATCACAATAAAAAAACAATTGTCTGGAAGCTGTCGTTGACTCTTGTCGCTACTTTCATCTATACCATATTCCCAGACGTTAATAACATGAAGGATATAACATCACATCCATTCTTCAATAACGATAGGAATTTATTATATTTTTTATTCAGTTTCATTTTAAAAAGTTTTAATTTTAATTTCTTAAGATTCTTTTTTCAATGTTACAATGTTTTTTATTAATAATATGCAGAAAAAAGTAAATTTATTACATTTTCTGAAAAGTTCTATTTTTCACCATTAAAAACATTTTTCTCAGAAACGGCACGGGGGATTTGGCTAACATTTTTTTGCACCCTATTTCTGAGCCTCTTAATGGAATCCAAGAAAAAAATTGGATGTGCTATTTAAAGTTGATCCAGGCACAACGTGTGCGTCCATGACAAGCGATCGCAAGAATTTTCGTGTTTAAATGGGATTTGGTTGTAATTTGGTGTGCTTAGGTCTTTGGTAGTGAAGAATAACTCCAGCCAAATTTTTTAGTATAATTCGAAAAATGGCGGATATATTATGGTTTTTTGTTCTTAGTTTTTGGTTCCTTGTTGTTGAAAATTCCACATCGCTGCTTCTGATTACCCGATTTAACTTTTTAAGGTCTGCATTTTTTCAAGTAACATGTACTTCCAGATTCTAAAAATTGCGATGAGAAAAAATTTGTATTTTTAATTTTATGATTTGTTTGTCAGATGAAGGTCCAAATGTGTTTTACAAGATCTGTAAGTTTTATATTAGTTCAAAACTCAAGGGTTTCTTGAGTCACAGACTCCAAATGCCGCAACAGATAATGAAAATTCCAAATGGCGGATACGATAAGGTGACAAAATATATTTGTTCAATTATCCTTATTGTATAAAACTCATTTGGCTGAGATTTTTCTGAAGAAAAAACTCAAATATTGCATACTAATTCCAAATTAACAATAGCGGATACAAAATTGCTACCAGGATTTTTTTTTAAATTATGTGATTTGTGTAAAACTCATTTCTTAAAAGATATTTTGAATCAAAATTTTTAAATATTGTATTAAAAATAATTAAAAATAATATATTACGATCCAAGGCCAGATAGTTGGATTTCCGGGCATATCACGCACGGCAGGGCATCCAATATTTCTGACCATGTGTCGTACACTATTTTTCTTCATCCCCAGCCGAAAGTACGTAGTGCCGTCGTGCCGCTGCTCTCGGTCAGCTGAGCGGTTGCATGGGATTCGGTCGCCCGCCCGACTTTTGCAAAGCCGAGGCGGAATCGAGGTTTTGCTGGTCGGGGCGGGCATAAAAAAACACATTTTTTATTTTTTCGTAATATTTCTTCCTCGCCCGCAGAATCTTTAGACGAGGAGTCGACCATTTTTGAGTTTTTGTGCCGACTTTTCATGCACAAAATCGCAGTAACCTTAAACCATCAGTTTTGAGGTTGAACACACCGACGTTCTCTTTTTTCCACTCACCTGACAAGATACATTTTTTTGGAGGCCAAGTACACAATAACAGTGAGCGTTGCTACGTCAGTGAGCCACAAAAATCTCGCAGCCAATCAGTGATCGCGTTAACTCTAGCAGGCCGCAAAAGCCACTTTTCCCGGACAGAAATGCAGCCGGGAAAACGTACTTTCGGCTATGGGACAAAGAAAAAATCTTTGTTGCCATTTCGAATCCGATATATTTAATTCGTAATGTTGTGTACAACATTGGAAATTTTTAACTCAGTAAATCCTCAGAAAATAAATTTTATACAATTCGGATAATTGATGGGTTTATGATTCGACGATTTTTCTCTTTTAAAGAAGCGCATATTTCTGTTACCTTATATTTCGCTGTTACAGAACTAAAATCGCATTTTTCTCATACAAGTGTTACATAAATATTGCGTGCATCATGGGAAAGAGGCGATTTTGCTAGTGCCCTGCTGCCCTAGTGAAGGTGGAAATAGCTCTTCAATCTCCCTTGTTGTACAATATACTATTTTTTATACGTATGTATGAAATGCTACTTTGAATGTCTGTCTGGGAATCCCGATTCTTTATTATTTTTTATAAAAACTTAACCTATATAACAGTAGTAGATCCTTTGCACAATGAGTGAAAAAGAAAAAAAAGCGTGATTATCCCTGATAGTGACCCTGCAATGAAGGTGAAGGTAATTTTTTTGTTATTGGTTGCGTTACTTATTTTTATTCTTTGTAAATCTTTTCTTCTGTCGGGGGCGGACCCCCGTCCCTCGCTCAGTCGCCCCTTGGTACGCACTTCTAAAAAAAAATAGTATGAGCAACTTGTGCGGGGCCACTGATTGCCCAGACTTGTTGCTCAATATACTATTTTTGACCTAATACAACGTAAGGGGAACATTAAATAATTGTTTAAAAACAAAGTCAAAAATATGAAAACATTTTTTCCCCTAAAGAAAGAAAAATCTTGGTTATTATTTCAAAAATGCTGATTTTTAATGGGCACCCTACAATAGATATTGCCGTGATAAAAATGAACCACGCATTTAGTTAAATTAATTTTTTTTAAATTAAATGTCTACTTTTTTGTAGATTATTTTGAAACCTTTCTATACTTACAAAAAGTCCTTATTTTATTTAATTGTCTGCTGTTTCCGACATACACAACAAAAATTAAGTCTTAAAGTATTTAAATCTTAAATGCAGTTAATTTTTGGGATTAAAACCAAACTTTCTTTTACATTGCGTTGTTGCAAATATCGCTTTCTTTGAGAAATATCACTTGTTGCAACTATGAGCGCCGATCTTTTCTGGTAACATAGTAAATTTCCATATATTTTGATGCCAAATCAAATGTTCGAATTATAAATAGGCATACGAAATTTTTCGCAATTCTTTCATGTTCTAATTACAATTTTCTCAAAAACACAGTGTTTAATTACAACCTAAAGCGAACTTTACGTCACAGGTAAGGTATTTTAGTTCCCATATATCCAAAAATATGTTGATGACTATTACATCGAACACACAGCACACGCTTGTATTTAGAAATAGTTTTTTTTTTTCAAATAAACTTTTTTTAGTTGGACACGTTGAATTTTGTTTTTTATATTCTGTACTTTTACGCTCGGCTTCAACTACTCACGTTTAGGCATAATTGCCCAAGTACAATTGTTGCATGAAGAAAATAGTTTTAATTTGAATTGGATTAAATTTAAAAACCGGAAACTTTAACATCGCAAATGTAATAGAGACTAATACCGATCTATTCATTCATATTTACTAATTATTCAAAAATAATGAATTAATAAGCAACAAATTTGAGGTACGTCGATGGCCGGGCGTAAAATTTAACCTGCATGTATCGAGCAGAATCCTAGTTGTTGGTTTCTTTGGTTTCGGTTCCCTTTTATTTCCACAATCCCTATTTGATGTAATCTTACCTAATCTCTTTTTTTTCTGGTGTATAATTTCTCGTTAGAACTACTATACTACTACCGACCTGAATTTTGTTTATTTTACAGGAAATAAACTGTAATGTAAATAACTGCTTTTTGGATTCCCTTCCCTTTGTTGAGATTTTTGTTCTACTGTAGTTATGACCTTTGACAATTAAACGCATTTTATGCATTAATTGTGTTTTTAAATGAAGTGTTACGTAGGAAAAATGTATTTAAATTTGCACTTGAGTGGCGAATTTGATGTTAAAACAAAGTTCATTAAACTTTCCTAAATCATTTTAAGAGTCGCGGATGAAAGCGATCCCTGAACATATTTTATATATTTTCTAGAACTTTCAGGATATAATGGAGAAGAACTTGGGAACAACTCTATAAAGTTCTGTAGTGTTTAAAGTGAATCTCGATTTAAAAAAGTTCAATAATTTTTGTAGAAAAATTCATGAAAGAATGTTGGAACTTGTCGTACGAATTAAATTTAAGGTATTGAGTGTTTGTGAACTACTGTAATATAAGCTTTAGAGAACGCTGTTCTAGAAAAATCGTTACGTAGTCGTTACTGCACATGCGGAAGTTGAATGTCGGAGATACACTTGATTTAACCCTGTTCTGCGACTTCCATAACAATGACAAAGAGCAAGTCGTGATATGTCTTAAATTTGTTCATATCAGTATCAAATTTAGTAAAATCAATTTATTTAAGACGTACATTTAGTGGAGGCAGCGTAGACCAAAAATGTATGTTATCTAACATCGCTCTGAAAAAGCTCGGATTTCAATAATTTTTTTTTGAAATGTTCAAAATTGGAAGTACTAAAAGATTTACCATTTTAAAATTACCGCTCTGAATTCAAAATTGCAAAAAATCACAAAATACCTGAAATTTGAGAAAAAAAGTCGAACGTAAATGATTGATTTTTTTTACTAAAAAATGAAAAATAATAATTAATTGTCAAACGTAATTAATAATGAGATATTTAAGTAGGATTTTATTAATTGCAAAATCGCGAAAAATAAAAAAATACCTGAAATTAAAAAAAA
>CAKNWT010192999.1:0-10646 GCA_932066315.1 Andricus coriarius
TTCATTTTTACGAGAAAATTGATCTTTTCAAGATGAAAATTCACTTATTTTGTTAAAAACATTTTCTCTTTTATGAGAAATTCAATTATTCAGGCAGAAAATTCATATTTCTTCGTTATAAATTCAACCTTGTTTCCAAACAAAAGTCTTGGGGATCTCCCGCCTCGAAGTTCGAAGTCAGTTGTCCAGTGCAGTCCGATGTTTTTTCATCAGCCGCATCTTTATACGTGAATTTTAAAATAATTCTACTTTAATTTAGTGACTTAATAAGTATTATCTACTGAGAGAGAAGGGTAGTCTATATATTTGAATATTTTCTCAAATTCTACAACATAAACCGAAACTTAAAAATGTTAAAGTGTCTACGGGGGACTTGGCTTTAATCTTCAGCCCTGAGAATGCTGACGTCCCTAGCAACTCTCATTTTACCTTACTGTTGTGTAATTCCTCTCCTAAAGAAAGTGAAAATCTCTTTAAAAATTCTGCAATCTATACTTTCTTTTAAGTGAATAGTTAATATCACACAAAAGTAAACTTTATATCATTCATTTGATAACAATTTACAATCCTTTGCGTTATTTTATAATATACTGATATGAAAATAATACTACCCTTATATCAATTATTAGATATCAGAATTTTCACTTTTGGAATTGAGATTTTACATAACTCTTTTCTATTATTTATAGTTCTGATTTGTAATATATCCTAAAATAATGTAAACTTTATCTAAATGCAGTATTGTCCTCCATTTACCTAACTAATTGGGTAAATTTTAATGAACAAATTTTCTCCGTGTAAATATTAAAGTAGTTAATTAAAGTGGTAAATGAAATTTCGTTACTTTAGAAGTTATAATTAATATTTTCATAGGTTTAGTTTTAGTAATAAATAAATTTCTGTTTGCAATTCTGAAGCTTATATAGAGGAGAGTACCCGAATATGAGATACCAACTCTGTTTGGTGTGATTGCCGGGATTCTATTAACTGAATTTAAAAGTAATATAGGCCATTTTACAGGGAATTTAGTTTACCATAAGGTGCTAAAATAAATTTTTTTATTAATTTTTGTTTCTTCTGGAAATCTAAAAAATGTAAAAAAATTGCTTTTTCCAAACTCGTCAAACTATTCTCATAATATGAGATACCCCAGGAAATCGCTAATAAAATGCAAAATAAAGTATCAATATTAATGAAAAACTTTATTGTATGTTTCCAAAGTGTTAATCTACTGTTATTCAGATATATTTAGTTTTTGCAGTAGCCACAAACCCATTTGTAAACAGTTTCCCCCGCGCAGTTTTAAATGTCTATTTTCATCCGTAGTACGAATTTAAAAATTTCGTGGCTTCACCCCCACCTACCTAAATACACGTAAAAATACTTTTGCAATTGCGCTAATGCTGATCACTTTCGCATGTGACTAGAACCACAGGTATCTCATATTATGAGAACCACGCGGTGCAACTACGCATTTACTACGCCTAACAGTACATTAAAAAATTTGAACACTATCGATATTTGCCTACTTAGTTCTTCAATCCTTATCCCTCCAGGCAGACTTTACTGCTAAATAGTTATTTAATACATAATAAATAGGGTTTAAAGACTTCCCTTCAAAGAACTCGACCACCACCGATTTCACAAACAGTTTGCTCATAATCTTTAGAAGCACAATAAAAAAATGGCTTCACCACGAAATTACTTTTTCTTTAAGGGCTACAAGTTAGTGATAGAATCAAAAGAGTGCGCCTTTTAGTTTAGCTAAAACCCCGCTATCTCATATTACGAGAATATCTCATATTCGGGTACTCTCCTCTACTATAATCTCTACAAAATATGTTTGAACGAGAAAATTAGTTTCACATGAATAGCATTCCCATTTTCTTGTATTTATTAGCATTTAATAAACAATTAAAAATTAAAATTGCTCTTCCGTAAATGTTCGAGTGTCGAATTATTTAATGTGAAATGATGCACCAAATTGTACTATATTAACTATATCAATTTTAATTAGGAAAGGTCTAGAATAATTATGTAAAAATCTTTAAACAATTATCGATGTATTGTTATGCAAAGTTGATTAACTACGTTTATGATGGAAGAGCGTGGAAGGTTCTCACGACCGTCAGGTTTGCGAGAAAGAATTTCATTAAGTGGCAAAGTAAAAACGCATGAGCGTCGATAATTTGCACCCTATGGCCAGAGAATTTCCGTTAACCGTTAACGTATATCGAAGGTGCGCAAAATTTTGCCACTGCCGACGGTAAACGCGATTTATTCGAAAATTACAGCAATACCATTCTCGTTAAGCCATAGTACATCCGATACCATTATAACGGAACGCGTGTACATTTCCCGAATGCGAGCTTTGAAAGGATCCACGATAGCGATTTGTGTTAATAGGTATAATTAATTAATACTCGCCTGCGCTCGCTTTAACGCCGTGATTGAAAATAAACCAAGGTATAAAGTTATTAAAAGCTCAAGACAAAAATTAACATATAATTAATTATGCATTAATTACTATCTCAACGCTTTAGAGTTCAGGCTTTACAATATGAAATTCATCGAAATATGTACTTTTAACCCATTAATTGTTATCCTGTTCCTGTTTTGGTGCGGCCGATATGGTAACCAATTATGCATTTCAAGTCACAAATGGAGGCATTTTTTATGTAATCGACATCCCAAAGAATATAGTGTGGGTACTATTTTAAGAATGTTTGTGAACTTGTATTATACTTGCTAAACAAGAGTGGTATATGAATCCCAATTAAATGGGGTTGTTGCATATTTTCAATTTTTTTTTTCTAGTAAAATCAAAAGAACACCACAAAAAGAATGTTACTACGGAAAGGAAGTTTTTTTCAATTAAGTTAAAATTTTTTTTTAATGTTTAAAACGTACAATTTTTTAATTTTTGCGGGAAAATCTGATTGGTTATGTCAGAGAACCGAAATAAGGTAACAATTATAAAAAAGTTTCATTTGCAATTGTAATTTCAGTTTTTTCTTAAAACATGTTTTGAGAAAATTTGTAGATCTTTTTTAGATGAACAGTTTTGCTTTTTAACATTTTATCGTATCTTGCATAGTTTGACCGAAAAATCTAACTTTTATTTTTAATAACACGTGGATGCCTCCCATGTTCAAAACGTTTTTCACGGGTCCGTTTACCTAAAACAAATGTATGTGTCACTATTTAGTACAATTCACTTAAAAAATGGTCCAAATCCGCCGGACTATTAAATTTGAGATTATTGGATACATCGGAACACAAAAAATAAAAGTGTCAGATTTGCTCAAACACGTCAGGTTTTTGAGAAAAGTAGCCTTTTTGACAAGTTTAGAAAACAACCTAAGTTGCGAAACTGACGTTCTAGAAACATCTAGCAAGGCTCAAATTAAAGATTGAACCTTGTATTTTAAGGTAATTATGTTGGAAAAATTATGCCCGTCGCCTATATCTTGAGCGGTAACAGCTTTTTGTTGCGCGCGCGCTCGCTCGCCAAAAGAGAAAATGCGCGCGCGACCTCGAGTGTCCTGCAACTTGTATTGCACTCTAAAATTTTAGAGCTGTTTAGTTTTGAACACTAAAATTTCTTGAGCGTTGTCGGTATTCTAAGAACTAGAGCACCGTTCTAAACGGTTTTGAATAGAATGGAATCAAAAATGGTGCGACGTTGCCGATGTATATTTTTAAGTGGGAGCATAGATTGACCAAGGACGTGATGAATAGAGAAATAAGTAATATTACGCATTACAGATATGTCGCTCAAAATTTGACTTTTTGGTAGTAAATTCATCTTCTTGCACGAACATTTATCTTTTTGGTTGAAAATTCATTTCTGTGGATGATAATTTAATTACTTTGCTGAGTTTTTTAAAAATTAATTTGTTGAATCGAAAAATTAACTATTCCATCTTTGGTTGAAAATGTATCTTCTTGAGTTTAAAATTCAACTATTTGCTTGAAAATTCATCTTTTGTGGTAGAATACTTCTCTTCTTGGTGAACAATTCAACATTTTCGTTAAAAATTCATTTCTTTGGTTGAAAATTTAACTATTTTAGTGAACATTATTTTTTATGTGTACAATTTTTTTTTTCTAAAACTGACAATATTACTTTTCCATTTTTTGTGGAAAAATATTTTTTTTTTATATATGAAAATTGATGCATTTTCTTGAGAATTCATCTTTTTTAGTAGAAAATTACTCTTATTAGTTGATAATTTTTTTGGTAAAGAATTTAACTATTTTGTTGGTTTAGGATTCAACTATTTTACATCCTCTTTTTTAGTTGAATTGAACTGATTTTGTTTGAAAATAAAAAATTTGTTTGGTTACATCAAAAATTAAATTTCTTTCTTAAAATTCATCTTTTGTGGTAGAATACTAATCTTCTTGGTGAAAAATTCATCTGTTTGGTTGAAAATGCATTTCTTTGTTTCAAAATTGAACTCTTTTGTTGAAAATTAATTTTTTATACTCAGAGCAAAGATTGGATAGTGTGACCCGTAAGTTGGTTGCTGTAACCAACTTTCTTGGACTCTGGGGAGCCATCCCATTAGTTGGCTGAAGCAGCCACTTTAATGGACACGGCAGTGTTGGTCGTGTTAGCCAACTGAGTTGGTGCGGTGAAGCAGCGGGATGGTTGCTTCATCCAACTACCTGGGTCACAGAAGCTGTTCAAAATGTTACCATGCCGTTTTGTTGTCTGACTCACCTATTTGAGATCGATCGTACAGCCAATCCTGTTTGCAGCATGTACTCTCGAAAATAACACCCCTGTGACCGCTCAAGATAGGCGACGGACATCATTTTTTAAAAATAATCACATTAAAGTTTAAGGTGCAATCTTTAATTTGAATCGGCAAGAAGTTTATAGAACGTTAGTTCCGCACCCTAAGTTGTTCTTAAAACAAATTGCCAAAAAGGGTAATTTTCTCAAAAAACTGATGTGATGTAGCAAATCTGACACTTGGACTTGGACATTTGGATTCAGCGACTCCATAAACATATAGAGTATGGTCTGCTTTAATGGCCAAGCCACTTTTATTTTGTTGTGTTCCTGTGATATTACTGAAAATATAAATGAAAAAATCAAATTTAAATTAAATCATAATTCTTATTATTATTAATAATAGTTTAGGTATTCTTGGTTAAATCTTTTTCCTGTTTCAGAGTTTTAAGTGCTAATAAACTTTCATTATCCATCAATATGAATATCAATAATAGCTGAAAAGTAGTTATATTCTTTCATTCCTTTGCATATCACTTTTCAGGCCACAAAAGGCGTGTGATATGGTACTATTTTGAAAGCCGTAAGTTTTTCAACGATTTATGCGATTAATTATGGACAGTGCTTTAAAGTGTTCGTGAAGGAATCCACCTGACTATTCAAGTTTGTGTATTACGCTATCCCCTCTCTATTTGTCGCCCCCTCATATCTTTTTAACTTAACACGGGAAACCTAAGATGAATCTTTACCCGGATTTTGGAGTGAAGATTACCTGCAACAAAAATTAGCCAATGCGTGTAATTTTTACCCTATCATCTCGGATAATTCTTCTGCTTTTACCCACGCGTTGAGAGAGTAATTTTTTATGTTTACCTCGAGGGTGATTTGGCAGCTCTTAAAAGTTTACGTGGCAACTTTATTTTGTAGGTGACAGCTCTGTATGTTATGACACTTAACACTAGAACGACCAAATGGGTCATTTTGACCAATTTGCTTATTTCGTTGTTGCTATTCCTGAACTATTGGACACAGCCCGAATCGTTTTCGTAAATTTTAATCATTTCATGAGAGAAATGTACCGCTTTGGTTTCATCTCATAGTGGCTCATATTATTGCCAGAGTATATCATGTGTGCCTTGAACGACCACATGGGTCATTTTAACCCATACATGTTTTTTCACCGTCACGCAAAATAAACCACATATGAAACGCTGAGACCAAAAACGAACCAAGATTGATGGGGGAAGGTTCCCCCACTTTACTCGTTTACTTTCACGTGGTCGGTTCCTCTCCTCAACAGCCAACTCGGCCAGCCTCGTGTAAAGCCGAAAACGCACGAGCACGAACCCGAGGCTCGGGCCGAGCTCACCCGACTTCACGATTCGGTTCCGTTGACTATTAGGAGGTTTGGGCGGATCTTTGTTTTCAAACATTCACACCTGAAGGAAAGACTTCAAATACATGTGATGAAGTCTTCAAATATTTAATGATTATGTCTTTCGGGAATTCTTATGGAATGTTTTAGACTATCTTATTCTACAGGGAATACAGTTTCCTTTTTCATTATTTATGTTTTATTTTTCAATCGATTTTAAATATTGTAAACTTAAAATCATAATAAATAATAATAATTATTTTCAATGTATTAAATTAATCAACATTTTTACTGCATGCTTACCTCTGATAATTACCTTTCTTTTCATACTATTTTAGACTATAATCACAACTTTGGGGATCTTGAAAGAAAAAGCCGAAAAATTATTAACTTGACATCATATGCTTTCTTAATATATAAAAACTTGATAAAACCTTCAATATCTTAAAATATTTATCTCAACATTACAAAATTTAGTATTTACAATTTTATTTTAATTGTCAAATAATTGTAATTGAAAATTAATTGTGAATAATCGTAAAATAAATGCAACAAAATGTATTTTATAAAGAAATACCTCATGATTTTTAAAGGACAAAACAATGTTAAAGGTAAGTCTTTGTAGTATTTTAATAACTAATGAACATATTTTCAGAATATTTTTCCTTTATTCTGCCCCAGGGTTAAGAATGGTTCAAAAAACCGTCGTAAAATTTCAAATAAAAACTGTACTCTGTATAAATTAATTTGAAAATGAAAAATGTTAATACCTTTTATAAGTAGTCCTAAACTTTACTTGAATATGATACACATTGATTTTTATGTAAAAAATTCTTGTAAATAGTTGGCGATTTTTTAAATTATACGACATTTTTGTACCAGGTTTGACCTAAGCTAAGGGAATAGATTTCAGGAATGAAATTATAAAAATATCTCGGTGTTTGGTTGATAATTATATTTTTTAGTGAAATTTTTATTTGACATATCTGAAATATTGAAAAATTTAGTAAAATCTTGTCATGAATCCTATATGAAAATTATATTTATTTAAGCTTAAAATAAGCAAAAAAGAAAGTTAAAAAATTAACAGTTATTCGAAATTTTTATTTTGTATACAAAAATATTTTTCCCCTTACATGGTAATTTTGTTGAAATTTGCCTTTTTTCTTCATTAGAAAATGTTTTGATTTGAAAATTTGTTTATCTGGTTGAAATTTCATGCCTTGAAAGTTGATTCCAACTGTTTTTAATTGAAAAATATAATTTTTTCATTGAAATAGAAATGATTACATTTTTCGTTGAAAATTCAGCTTTTTTGGTTGAAAATTCATCTTTTTTGGTTCAAAATTCAACTGTTTAGTTAAAACTTATATTTTTTGTTGGAATTTTTATTGACATACAGAAATATTCAAAAATCTTTGAAATTTTTTTTAAGAATCTTAGGAAAATTATATTTATACCTATAACCTTAAAAATAATCGAAATTTTTATTTTGTATTAAAAATTGTTTTTTGCCTTAAATTATAATTTGGTTGTAATTTTCCTTGTTTCTTGACTAAAAATCGTTTTTACTTGAAAATTTATTTTGTTGAAAATTCAATTTTTCAATGTTAAATTCAACCGGTTTTTTTTTTTTAATAAAATTTTGGTATTGAAATAGCAATTATCACATTTTTCGTGGAGAATTAACCTTTTTGCCTGAAAATTAAACTATTGGGTAGAAAATGTTGATTTTTTTCGTTCAAGTATTAATTTGAAATATCTGAAATCTTACAAAATATTTCGAACCTTTTGTCAAGAACCTTAGAAAACTTATATTTGTATTTATTTTTACAATTTTATTTCAATTGTAAAATAATTTTGATTGGAAATTGATTGTAAATAATTGTGAAATAAATTCAACGAAATTTATTTTATAAAGAAATATCCCATGATACTCATCCGCGGTGGCGTGGAAATAAGCTTGATTGAAAAATGTGTGAGATTTTCTAAAAAAAACTACATGAATTTCTGACCTTTCTTAATTTTATTTTTTGAGTGTATTTAGATCTGATTAATGTTTAGGAAAAATCATTTGAAAGGCAAGTCTTCATAGTATTTTAGTAACTCATGAAAATATTTTTAATATTTCATTCTTGAAATTTATTCCCTTAGGTCAAAGATGGTACCAAAATGTCGTATAATTTCAAAAATGACGATTTTACAATTCAAATAAAATTGTAAAAATAAATATAAATATAAGTTTTCCAAGATTCTTGACAAAAGGTTCAAAATATTCTGTAAGATTTCAGATATTTCAAATTAAAATTTGAACCACAAAATAAACATTTTCTGCACAATAGTTTAATTTTCAGGCAAAAAGGTTCATTCTCAACGAAAAATGTGATAATTGCTATTGCAAAACCAAAATTTTATGTTAAATAAAAAACGGTTGAATTTAACATTGAAAAAATGAATTTTCAACCAAATAAATTATCAAGTAAAAACGATTTTTAATCAAGAAAAAAGGATAATTACAACCAAATTATAATTTAAGGCAAAAAACAATTTTCAATACAAAATAAAAATTTCGATTATTTTTAAGGTTATAGGTATAAATACAATTTTCCTAAGATTCCTAAAAAAATTTTCAAAGATTTTTGAATATTTCTGTATGCCAATCAAAATTTCAACAAAAAATATAAGTTTTAACTAAACAGATGAATTTTCAACCAAAAAAGGTGAATTTTTAACGAAAAATGTAATAATTGCCTTTTCAATGAAAAAATTATATTTTTAAATTAAACATAATTCATGACAAATTTTCACAAAATTTTTCAATATTTCAGATATGTCAAATAAAAATAGTTGAATTTTCAACAAAAAATATAATAGTAGACTTTTGGATTAAAAAGAATTATTTTTCAACAAAAATAGTTGGATTTTCTTGTTCGCTTCTATTAATTCAGTTCGGATTTAACGAGAAATAGGGGGAAATAAGAATTCTACAAAAACTTTGTAAAAAATTGGGATCCACAAAAATCAGTTTTGAATATCAGTTTTGAGGCTCCATTTGAAATTGATAATGCTTGAATGTTTTAAATTTAAACTTGATTATTAAGTATAAATATTTTACTCTAAAATTATTAAATTTTCAACGTTTTCAATTTAAAATTGTTTCATTTTAAACGCTTTTAATATGACACCGAAAGACCGAAAGAGAGACATTGACTGAAAGTAGGAAACTAGGGACCAAATATTAAAAATAAGGGACTTTAGATACTACAGTTGAATATATCGTAAATTTAAATGAAAGAATTCAGTGAAAAATGGGAAAAATGCCGGCCACAATGAAAAATGTAATAATTGCTATTTCAATGAAAAAATTATATTATATTATAATTTCATTCCTGAAATCTATTCCCTTAGCTTAGGTCAATCCTGGTACAAAAATGTAGTATAATTTAAAAAATCGCCAACTATTTACAAGAATTTTTTACATAAAAATCAATGTGTATCATATTCAAGTAAAATTTAGGACTACTTATAAAAGAGTAGAAATTTACCAAGTGAGCCTACGATTTTTGATGTTGGAAGAAAAATTAAAACTAAGTATTGGAAAATAATCTACTCATTAGTATAAGAGCACGTTATAAATTTTTTTGAGAAAAATGCATTTGTTTATTTACAATGTCTGATTAAACATTTCTGAATCGTTTAATTAACAAATTATTATTTCGTAAATTATTCACGGAAAATTGATGAAAATTTCAGGGAATGGTGAAAAATAAATGCATTTAACAATAAAATTCTTAAAAACGTGCTATTTGTTATTTTTGCTAACAGATGGAACTTGCCTAACTTTGCACTTGCACAGATGTCACTTGCCCAATTGTGCACGTGCACAGATGGAACTTGCCTAACTGTACACGTACACAGATGTTACTTGCCCAACTGTGCACGTTTATATTCTTACCTTAGAGTTTATACGAGGATGGTCCTTGATATCTATGTATGATAAATTTTTAGCAGTTAAAATTATTCAAACCTGGTGAAATGGATAGATACATGAAAATTCAAAGCATTCAGCGAATTCAAGGAATTCCACAAATTGAAGGAATTTAGGGAATTCAGAGAATTTAAGTAATTTAGAGAATGAAAGTGATTCAGAGAATTCAAGGAATCCAGAGAATTCAAGGAATCCAGAGAATTCAAGGAATTCAGAGAATTCAAGGAATTCAGAGAAGTGAAGCAATTCATAGAAATTAAGGAATTCAGAGAATTCAAGGGATTCAGAGAGTTTGAGGCATTCAGCGAATTCAAGGCATTCTGTGAATTAGAGGAACTCAGTAAATTCAAGGAATTTAGCAAATTCAGGAAATTCAAGCAATTCAGCTAATTCAAATTATCATGATAATTTCAGGAATCACAACCATTTTGTAAATTCTCAGTATTTTGAATTCTTTGTATTCATAGAATTCTTGAAATGGCTGACATTCTCTGAATTCCTTAAATTCTCATAATACCGTTAATTCTCAAAATTTCCTA
>CAKNWT010193003.1:0-10092 GCA_932066315.1 Andricus coriarius
ATCTTAAGTAGACTAACTCCTTTTGCTGAGGAAATCATTGGGGATTACCAGTGTGGATTCCGCCGAAACCGATCTACAAGCGATCAAATGTTTACAATGAGACAACTGTTGGAAAAGAAATGGGAATTTAATGAAGCAGTACATCAGCTTTTTATCGATTTCAAAAAAGCTTAAGACTCTGTTATTCGCGCACGAATGTACTGGATTCTAGAGTTCTTGGGTGTGACAAGAAAATTGGTTAGACTTATCGAAATCTGCTTAAGCGACAGTAGGGGTAGAATACGGGTAAACGGAAGTTTATCTGAAGAGTTTTCGATCCGCGATGGCCTGAAACAGTTGCGATTCACTTTCGTGCATCCTTTTCAACTTAGTTTTATAATACGTGGTCAGAAAAGTGCAGGCGAATCCGACTAGTGCTACCCTCAATGGGATAATACAAATTCTTGGATATGCGGATGATCTCGACTTACTAGGGGATGATAAAGAAACAGTAGCTAAAAATGCAGAAATCTTGATCACAAAAGCCAAAGATATCGGTTTGGAAGTTAGCGAATCGAAGACAAAATATATGACTGTCGACAGATCCGAACAAAGTAATCAAGACGGGGATCTAATGGCCGGAAATATGAAATTCGAAAGGTTTAACGTGTTTAAATACCTCAGGTCTATTATAACTAGCAAACATAACACTAAAACGGAAATCAACGCGCGGCTGCACACTAGCGATGGGTGCTATTATGCAGCAAACACGCTACTAAAATCGCGATCGCTATCTAGAAACATCAAAGTAAGAATTTACGAACGATAATAATGCCGGCCGTCATGTACGGGTGCGAAGCGTGGGCATTGACGAAAGGAGACGAGAATAAGTTTAGAGTTTTTGAGAATAAAGTACTGAGAAAAATCTATCGACCAAAGAGGGACGAAGAAACTGGTGAATGGAGAAAACTGAATAATGAAGAGCTGCATGCTCTCTACTATACAGTATCTAAAATTCTATACTTCGTCTACAGTAATGATTAACTTAAAATTACGTTTTTATAAGAGAGGGGAGTGGAAGTGGAAGGGAGAGGCGGTGCAGGAGGTGAAAGATTTTGTGTACCTGGGCTTCGTGTTTCGGAGGAATGGGGGAGTGAATGGTCACATAAAAGAAAGAGTGAGGAGGGCAAATGTGTTGATGGGGCAGGTGTGGGGGTTGGGAAAGAAGTTATTCGCAGATGATTTTGAAAGGAGAATGAAATTGTTTGATTTGCTAGTGATGAGTGTGCTAATGTATGGAGTAGAGGTAGGGGGGTGGAAGGACAGTGAAGAGGTAAATAGAACACAGGAGAGGTATGTAAAGTGGACATTGGGGTTGGCAAGGAACACGCCTAATTATATTTACAGGAGGGAGACGGGGAGAACGAGTATAGGGATTCTAGCTGGGAGTCGGGCGTGTAAATATGAGGAGAAATTTTTGAAAGAGGGGGGAAGTAAGCTGGTTAGAGAGTGTTGGTGGGAGAAGGAGAACTGGAGAGGGGGTGGAGGATGGAGGCTGAAAGGGAAAGGTATTTTAGAACGAAT
This sequence comes from Andricus coriarius, assembly GCA_932066315.1. Lineage (NCBI taxonomy): Eukaryota > Metazoa > Arthropoda > Insecta > Hymenoptera > Cynipidae > Andricus > Andricus coriarius. Next base: position 1,564 of record CAKNWT010193003.1, read on the forward strand.
GGACTACAGATGGATGAAGTGAGAAGAATGCATGAGGAAGGAAGGAAGGTATATGAGTTGGTTAAGAAAAACGGCATGGAGAGAGAGAAGACAGCAGGGGAAGAGAGAATAAGGGAGTCAAGGCTTAACGGGAACTACGTGTGGATTATGCCAAGGGCGAGAGCGCAATATTTGTGTGAGAAAGGAGAGAAAGGAAGTCAGGAGCTTATAGCGAGGATGAGATGTGGGTGAATAGAGGATTTTAATAGGTTCCGGCTCTCTAGGGAAAAGAGGATGTGTCAACTGTGTGGGAAGGCGTATGCAAAAGTGGAGCACTGGTTGGAGGAGTGCGTAGAGGTGGAAAGGAGTGGAATGAGCATGGAGGTATGGATGCATGAAAAGGGGGACAAAAGGGCAGTAGGATGGGCGAAGGGAGTGTTGGGTAGGATGGAGAAGAAGAGAAGGAAGGAGTAAGAGGAATGGAGAAGGAAAGATTGTAAATAACAGAGGAAGTAGATATAAGTGAGATGTAAATATTGTAAATAGTAGATAAGCATTAGGTAATATACGCGGAAGCGAGAGAGTAGGGACTTCCGAGAGAGACGAGGAAGGCAAATCGATAAGAGCGTGCGATCCTAGAGATAAGGTATGGATGTATGTTAGTTTTAAGGCTTAGATTAACGAAAATTATGTAAAAAAAGGAAAGTGTTAGCAAGTCAATTTTTTAAGGCCAACAGTGTGAAGAATTAACGTTTATACTACTACAATTACGTTTTTGTAAATGGTTTTAAATAAGGCGTAATTCTTTTTTAATTAATTGAAAAGAGTATTAAAAAGAGTTACATTCTCATTCTTAAATTTTTTAATTATTACTTTTTTCTAAAGAACAACATTGTAGGAAAGAACAAATTGCATTATATTTCATCAATTTCAATATATTAATTCCATTGTAAAATATGCAAGTAACAATCGATCGACATTAACCAGTGACCCCGGGCTGTTGGAATTAACATGGGGTTTTAAATGGGAAAATTTTGGTTTTCGAAAAAATGAAAAAATGGAAGTACTTTTTATAAACTTCTTCTAAATTAAAGTTTGGTCATCTCTTTAGGAATGTTCAAAGAATTATTTCCATACAATAGCTTTTTATATCGCCCCCCCCCCCTAACCCCCGACCACTTTGTCTGTGGACGGAAAATGCCTCAAAAAATGAAAAATATCTGTTTTATGTAAAATTCATGCTAAAGACGGTATTTTTTTAATCGTTACGTAGTTTACTTATATATTCGATAAGTGACGATATGCCAAGTTTTTAAAAACTAATTTTTAATTGTTTAAATAATTTTACTGGTTTAAACCATTTCTTTGGGTGTAAATTGTCAAAAGTTATTATTTTTCGGTATAAATCATATAGTTGATCAATTTCAAAGGATGATATTGTTTGCCTAGCATATTTGTTAATTACTTCAACCATTTTTCCCGTGTAAATCGTACAAAGTTTTTTTCTTGAGTTGATGACGCAATTAACAAATGTAAAAAGTAATATTTTTTTTGTTTCGGATACTTGGCCATTGCTTCAATAATTGTCATTTGTTCAAACAATTTTTTCATCATTCGCAAAAGTTATTTTTTTCTCAAATTAATGTCGCAGGTAATAAATGTTAAGAGTGATCCTTTTTGTGAAAGACAGTTCGCAATTATCCTAATCATGATATTACTTGTCCTCCACCTTTCCTATCAAAAGGCGCAAGTGAATGATAATTAACAGTTTAAATAGGTGCAAAACTGTCTTCTGCAATAAATATCACTCTCAAAATGCATTGACTGAATCATTAATTCCATAAAATTGCTATTTTTAAGATTTACGGAGGAAAATATTTTTTTAATGATTAAAAATTGTTTCAATAATTTTAAATTATCTTTCATACAAAATATCACTCTTCTTGTCTTGCTATTACTTAGAATATCATTTTTCAAATTAGAAAATATTATAACACGCTTATTATTGATGTGTAAGTACAGTTATTCTTAAACGAATTATACATATTATTATTAGTAAGTTATATTTTTTAACTAAATTTCCAGGAAAATATACAATTTTATTCACTCTTTATTGTTCCGAGCTTTATCAGTATACTGAGCTCTTTCTTTTAAACCTTCATTCGACTCGACATCTCCATTCACGCTGGATATAATTTTTTCTTGCATTAACCATTGTGGTGAACAGAATTTTTACAATTTTTTAGTTTTCAAAATTGGGCTCCATTCACAAATAGGCAAGTAATCCACTTGAATTTTTTCCATTTTTTGCGGACATTTTTGCAACTTTAGGAACAACTGAAAGTTGACCTTCCAATTCTAGGCATCGAAATCAGTGATTTTCTCCAGATTTGTTGTTCTTACAACAAATACAGATTTTCATCGTGATACGAGAATCGTCGTTGAACAGGTAGAAAGATTTCGAATGATGCTTGTTAAATGCGAATTCAGTTCGATTTTTTTTTGCTGAGATAGAGCTACTTTTTCCCAAGTGTCAGGACTTTCTGTCCCGATATTAGTAGCGAAAGAGAGAAAAAGCGATATCGTCCGCCCTCTTGTTTTTCGGTATGCCCTCGGTGGCCCTCAAGGCTAGCGGCAATATTTTTTGTGACGAACTTTTTCAAAACTTTTACTTTTACTTTTACTTTTTTAGTTATTTCTTGGTCTTCCTCTCTTCTCCGTTTCTTTTTTTCCGTCGCATTTTTTGAGTTACAAAAGTCCTTTAGAATATATTATTTTTTCGTCAGTTTCCGTTTTTTTTTCTTTTTTGGCTTCCAATTCGTCTCTGATAGAAGCATCAGTACGACATGCAAATAATACCACGAATTTTAGTGGTTCAACTCACCGCATATGCAAGTGGTACAACTCGCCCCAACATGCGATTGACATTAAACAATATGGAATTTTGTTGTTGCTAAAAACAAAACCTCAAATCCTTGAAGGGTGATATACTTAAAGGTATACTAAATCTAGCAGGTCCATTTTTTTAAATTAATATGGTTTACAGAGAGCTTGGGACCGAAAAATTGAAACTTGTTAAAATTTACTCACAAGCCACGAAACTAAGTTTTTTAGGATAACTTTGAACAATGCAACAGGTATAAAAAATAAATTCAGGGATAGTTCAAGTTTCAAGTACTTCACTTCGAGTTAATTTAATGGCGCCTCAAGGCGAATACTTTAGAAGATAAACGTACTGGTTCAACTCGCCCCTATGTTCAACAGACAATTTTGTAGTTTGCGATTCGCGGTACTTCGGAACACAATGGAAGGACGATACGATAAAAGTTCATATGCCTAAAAGGTTATGTTTATTATTATTACATAGAACCTGATTAGTATTACTTCTGTAATAACTATAGTAATTATTAAGGATTTCTTATTTAGCACATAGTAGATATAATTGAAAAGTATTACTATGCTAAGTATTTTAATACTTTAATACACTATATATTTATATTTTTATCTTTAATTAAATAATTCTATAAATATGAAATAATTCCCAGGTGTTAACTTATCGAAAAAAATGTCTTATAAAGAAAGAAAAACGAAAAATATTATTTAGAACACACACTTGTATGTATGAATTATTTTACAAATTTTCAACCGTAAATTTGATTGAGTTTGCTATTTCTATTACATTATTGATTGAAAAGTACTACATATTTGTAACTTATACATCAATGTATGTTTTTCAAATCGTATTCTGATCCTAAAATTCAATAATTATCAAAATACTTGCATTTTGAGAAAACAGCACTGCTTTTATTAACCTTTTTATATTAGCTAACATGAATTTTGACAAAAATGTAATGGAAATTTGTAGGTTAGAATCTGAGAAATTTACTGCAACCATTTTCATAATTTTCGTCCGTATTTCTGAATTTTGGTACGTATTTAAATCTTTAATCAACTCTCCTGAAAATTTTCTGCAACAGACCTGGAGCGGTACAGTGACTTATCAAGAACCTACGATAATTCGATGTTAAGGTTCTAAAAATGCAATTTGAAAATTTTTTAGACCCCGGAAAGGGTTCCGCTGTTGGCGAAAGGGGGGATAAGTCTCTGGTTTATCAAAAAAATAGGAAAACTGCTGAAAAGTGAGAGTAAAATAGTGTAGCTACGACGCGAAGTGTGCAGGAAGCCGTCTGACATCTGATAGCACTGATAGCTCAACCGTACTACAAAAATGCACTGTCGGCAAAAGTCGCATCTGGCTTGGTGGGAATTTTAAATTAGAATAAAAGATGCAATTTGTGATTTTCTTTTTTTCTGTTGTTTATTGGCAAGTATGAATGATTGGCGAAGGCAACAGTATCACTTTAATTTGAATGATAAATACATTTTTCTTAGGATAATAAACGTCGTCTCGGAAAAGGAAAAGTGTAGACGTGATAAAAGGATGCCACTGTGCATTCGCTGACAATAATCGGTAATAATTTTGCAATTTTCTTTACAATAATTTCTTGAATTATTTAAATATCTTGTTGTGTTGTGACGTACAAAAAACATACGTAAATGGTGCATTGCGTAGAATCGTATAAATAACGTAAGTATCTCAAGTGCGAAGTTAGATAAGGCCCAGCACTGGCCCAGTATCGGCAAAAATATTGCCGAAGATTGGCTGCCAATATCGTGCCATTGCTGGAATGATAACTCCGGTATGGACTTGGCGGCTGATTCTGGCCCAGACTCTGGCCGCCATCACTTATGCGTTATGCGTTACTGGCTGCCATTATCGGCTCAGCAATGGGTACTAATATCGGCCCGACCTCGGCTGTCAATATCGCGGCATTGCTGGAATTATAACTCCGGAATGCACTTGGCGGCCAATTCTGACCCAGATTCTGGCCCCCATCACCGGAGTTAATGTGAAAAAGAATAAAAAATCATTGAATTGTATTTAGGACGCATTTATATACGACTACATATCGTCCTGGTGTAGAGTGAATACATATATTACATTTTTAAATATTATATTACAAATAAAATTTGTAACGCTACGGGGCATCGAACCTATTCCAACGCGCATCGTTCTAATTAAAAGCCTCATCCTTCCTTTCTTTGACTACGGCTGTATTGTATATGATGATGTTACCAAAAAGCGAACATATTACCCAGTATAGAGAAAGAGCTGCACTTCTTAGCGTTGCTAAAAGAAGACCATTTTTCATGGGTAACCTGCTTTATAGCCTATTCAGTAATGAAGCTCCACACTATCTTCCTAATCTCTTCCATTTTATTGACAAAGATCAACCAACACATTCCAAACTCCGTGAAAGGAAAACAGTACTAAAAATTGAGCCACACCGCACGTGTAAATGCAAACGTCTTTTGTGATTCGTGGTGCTCGCCTTTGGAACAAACTACCCAGGGCCGGCGCGTAATAGGGTGCAATGTGTGCGGGGCACATGGGCGGCCAAGCTTGGCTCTTGGTGGGGGGCGGCCAAACTGCACTGAATATAAACGGCACCAACAAGGGTTTGGTCGTTAACAGGCGACTAATCTCTTAAGGGCATGTACCAGACTGTCACGTGACCTATTCTTTTAAACGAACTTACTCATAAACTAATAAGTCGAATGAATTTTCCATACCAGACAAACATAAAGGCAGGAAAGACAAAAGTGTGCCTGGTATAGAAAATCCATTCGACTTATTTGTTTATGAGTAAGCTCGTTTAAAAGAATAGGTCACGTGACAGTCTGGTACATGCCCTTAACGCAATAAAGTTTCTAAGTGGGCCTTGCCCGTGCCTTTGTCTTCTGGGATTTTCCCGTCTGGAAGCCATTTCTTTCCAGTAATCAATTATTTCTAGGTTCAGGAATATTTGAATGTAGACCTTATGATGGCCATTATATATATATACTAATCCTCGAGGTCCTTTCAGAATGCATCCGTAATCTTCCCGCAAGAAGTATTTCTTGTACATATAATTGCTTTAAATTTACGAAATCGGAAGTAGAACTATGGTAGAGTAACTTTTCTGTTAATTCTTTTCCTCAGAAAATCTTTGAATACCGAAATATGTGTAATTGTACATGCACTCTTCGACACACTCTGAATAATGTTTGATTAAATCAATCAAAGTTTTGTTTTGTATCAAATAAATGCATTACTACACAGTTAACTAAAGCTTGGAGACATTTTTTTGCCGCCCTTGCTATATTTGGTGTTCTGGAACCGAACCGCGATAACAACAATTTGAATTTTAACTCAAACATGTTTCAAAGACCATGCTTTTTATTTAATTACATGAAAGTTACGTTTTTTTATATTTCTCCATACACCATACACACCGTGCACGAAATTTTTTGAGAAATTTGAAAAAAAAACTGATGAATGAAAATTTTTTTGTTCTATTTATATTATTATTCTAGAAGACATTTTTTCGCCGCCCTTGCTATAATTGGTGTCGTGGAACGGAACCGCGATAACAAAAATTTGAATTTTTACTCAAACATGTTTCAAAGACCATGCTTTTTATTTAATTGCATGAAAGTTACTTTTTTTTATATTTCTCCATACACCATACACACCGTGAGGAAGACAGTGATATGTCAGCGAGACACCAAGCTCTATGCTTAGCAACAAAAATCAAGAGCTTTAAGTTTCTGTGTTCCATTGTAATATGAAATGAAGTTCTATTGAAGATTAATGTGGCCAGTAAGCTTTTGCAAGTTTCTCATATGAATCTCCCGGAATCTATTAAAATTCTTGAACATTTAAGTAAGTTTTTCACTGAAAAAAGAACTGACGAAGCTTTTAAAGAATATCTAACTGAAGCTACACATTTAGCAATAGCTTTAAAGGTAGATAACAAGTTTGAAAACCTGATGTGTACGCGAAAAAGAGTAGATGATCCCGAGAAAAGTTTCAAAGTTGATTTTTACTTCACGATATTGGACATAATAATCATGTCCTTGCAAGAGCGGTTTGAATTTATTAAAAAATTCCAAAATATTTTCGGTTCTGTATTTAATAGCACTACCCTTCTAAAGATGGATAAGTTGGACATTCTTGAAAAGTGCAAAAATTTGCAAGAAAATCTTACAAACGAAGCCGAAAATCGCTTAAATATATTAGGCGTGGATTTGTATGATGAACTTATTGCGTTAAGAACTTACCTCAAGCCAAGCATGAGTGCAAATGAAATTTTGACGTTCATGCTGACGTTCATCTCATGTTTGCGGAAAAGAGACTGTCGAACTTGACTATGATATCAATTGAGCGAGTGATTACGAATTTATTGGATGTGTCTGAACTGGTTGAAGAATTTGACCAGATTAAAGCAAGGCGAGCAAATTTCATTTGAATCCTCATCATATGTAGGGAAGACTACCCTACAGTAGATAATAATCCTGCAGTAGATAATCATTAATTTAAAACACCAGTCAAGTGAAATACTTATTTGATGTAATTAATAGTTCAGATGCGATACGTTTTAATATATTATAATTAGAATTGAGTATTTGACTTATATTTGTGCTTATAATTAATGATTATCTACTGTAGGATCATTATCTATTGTAGGATGGTCTCCACTAAATAATGTAAATAATGTGTATAATAATAATAATGTAAATAATAGGTATAATAATAATGTAAATGATGATAGAGCCTCGGTGGCTCAGTTGGTTAGACGCTCGGACTTCGCCTTAGAGGTCCGGGGTTCGATCCCTGAGCCGGTACCTCTTGAAATTTTTCAATGTACCTTTACCGAGGTTCTGGTGGTTCGGATCCTACCTTAAGCTGTAGGTCCCCCCATCATGCACTTGACTGCAACCCAGTCCGTGAATGATGGGGTAAAAACCAGGCTTTGCCCAATGTGTTAAGGCACACGTTCTTATCAGATCACTTGATTGCATTACAATAATGCGTCCGTGACTGATTTGTGGCTAACATGTTTTCGTTGTCGCGGATGTTAAAGATCATTTGCTGGAAGCGAGCTGGAAGGCTTTCGTATCAGTCTTGACACTTTCCTTGTTACTGAGGGCCCAGTTGAAAATTGCGTTTGTACTCGGAAAGTGTACTCAGAATTTTGAAATTGTACTTTCAATGGTGAGTTGCGGCAGCGCCGCATACTATAACATTTTGGCGCGAAATTCAAATTAATAAATTTAAGAAAGGCTAATTCTTATTGTTTATTTACTTCAACCATCCTTTTTTAAATGAAAAAATGGTACAATGCTAATCGAATGAAACTGTCGAATCATGGGTTGCAGTAGAACCCGAACTGATTCAAAAAAATAGAAAACACATTACAAATCTGATCTAAGGACTCCGGGACCGTTTCGAAGACGGACTTCTCTTTCTATCTCTATACGTTAGAAAAGGAGGACCGTTCCATTTTCGACTTTCGAGTTTCGACACGGCCCCGGAGTCCCACTGCGCATTTCTGAAGTCTTGAATCACGAGAGTGAAGGAGACAGCAGTTTGCTTCATATCTTCCACTCTCGTCAAAGCTTCCTTCTACGGTTAAAGCAAGCACAATGCAGACTTTTGATTTGCCA
>CAKNWT010193006.1:0-36767 GCA_932066315.1 Andricus coriarius
TTTTTGAGATATTTCGTTGTCTCAAGTTAAAAAAAACACCCTGTATATGAATTTGGGCCCATGGAATCCACAGGTTCCTTAGTCAATGCATAGAAAAGTTTTTACAGGTTTCCTCGGCATTAAATCCCAATGCATGTTAATGGACTAATGGGTTTCCTCAGAACCTACAGTGGTTCTGTGAAGGAAAAGCTTACATTGTGTGCGTGACACATTTAATGTCTTGAGGTACTAGGCGGACGGAAACGGCATGTGTCACAAGGGTTGATGACATCTGAGATTTAATACTCCTGAGGGTGCACGGAAAATGCAAGTAGTTTGAGTCGTAAGTTCATTGACGTAGTAAAAGGTTTACAGTAGTTATTATAGTAGTAAGGCGAATATGAGGTGACACCTCTCAGATCGATTGTGGAGGTGACAGAAGTGACCACCATGACCCATACCCCGGCAGAGGCCATAACAGATGAAAAAATTGTATCAAGAATTTATAAGACAATAGAATTAATTTAAATTACGGAGGTATCACGTTAATTCATGTTTGATATTTTGATATTCCCTAAAAGCAATCATATTTTCACTTGTACATATACCAGATGTATAAGCTTAAATCCGCTGTTTCTTAGGCAAAAGAAAGTCGTTTTTTTTGCAGAAAATAAAATAAACTTTATTCAAAGTATTTTCCCTCGCTTGCTATACATGTTCCCCATCTCTCGGACAATTTGTGTATACCACGCCAAAAAAAGTCTTTATCTTTCGATGCAAACCACTCGTCAAGCCATTTTTCGACGTCTTCGTACGAATCGAAGTGTTGACCATTTTTGACGTGTGCGATGGGGCGTTGTCGTGAAGAAAAATCAGCTTCTCATTCATGGTCCTCAACTTTTTTGGGCCGATTTTCACGCTTTTTGTCATTCAAGTCAAAATGACCGTCTTTGAACCTACGAAACCAGTATCTGCAATTTGTTTCCGATAAAGCACTGTCACCATAGGCCTTCACAAGCATTCGATGTGATTCGGCAGCCGATTTCTTCAAATCGAAGCAAAAAAGTAGAGCTTCCCGCAAATGCTCCTTTTCTGACACAAAACTAGATATGATTACTCAAGGAAAAATTTGTGTTGTTGTATAAAAAAACTGAATATGTGCACTGATTTATGTAGCCAGGTGTCGAACTCACACAAAAAAAGGCATGACGTTTCTATTGTAGCTAAATATGTTCACTACCGCCATCTCTGAGCAAACAGCTGATTTAAGCTTATACACCTGGTATATTTTACAAAGTATCTTAATGCGTATACAGTACCGGCTAAAATTTTCAGTCCATTAAGAACAATCGTAATAAAAACATTATGTTAGAAAAAATGAAAATAAACCGTTAGAAATCTTATTAAATGTCGCATGGATTGAGGCCTATTTGAAGTATTTTCGTTAAATAGAGGTCGAGATAGGATGTGGGAAAGACCGGGCTATTTTCCGCTTTTGACCAATTTTCTCTTCTCATATTCCACTCTGTGCATGCTTTAGGAAAGTAAATGGAAAAAATTAAAACTTGGCTAAATTAAAGCTTAGAATCTCACCTTCAAACTAAGACCAAGAACATAGGAAAATAATTACTGCTTTTCTAATTATCATAAAAAATTCAGAAGCGAGCCCAAGGCGATAAGCGTTTGGTCGATTAGTGACCATAGTTTCCATGCGTTAACTGCTCGACTGCCGCTCGACGGACTGATATTCGCCTTGGGAATGCTTTATTTCCCTAAAGCATGCAGAGAGTGGAATTTTAAAATCGAAAATTGGTCAAAAACGGAAAATAGTACAAAGCTTCTCAAATGATATCGCGGCCCCTATTTGCTGAAAATAGTACAAATAGAACACAATCGATACGAAATTTAATAAGCTTCCACACGGTTTTTCAAAAGTCTTTCTAGCATAATTTTGCGCAGAGATAGTCACTTTCCAAGACAAGCCTGTTTTTAGTTCGATTTTGATAAGTAGACGCACAATTTTGGCCAATAGTGTATAGCCAAGCAAATTTCATGAGTGACAATCTAACGCAAATTGATACTAAAAATCGATAGGCATCTCAGCCAATGACATCCTCTGAGTGACCCTTAGAAGTTCTGCCATTGGCTAATGTGCCTAGTGACAAAACGCAGAAATATGCAGAAAAACGAAAGCATGGGACGGGAGAGCACCCTGAATCTTACAGGAAACTGGTTTGTGAACATGCCAAACATTAGAACTAGCCCGCATTGTCAAACATGGCCCTAAGCATGAGTTACGCAAAAATTAAAGATGGAGGTTACGCGTTTTCTTATATGGGAAAACATTTATATTTTTTCTTAAGGATGTATTTTAGTGCATTTATACGGATATTGAATCAAATTATACAATTTCGGAGTAAATTATTCTATGCTAAACATTTTTAAAACATGTTTTAAAAAACTGTATTCTATTACTTTACAAAAATGATAAAACTGCGAGGCTTTGAATTTATTTTCAATCGTTTACTTACGTGCAAATGTCGGATGAAAAAACGGGAAGTGTAGAATTTTTATTACTCGTAAAAGGATGCCAAAGGTCTCCAACCGTTCCTTTGATTTCGCTGCACTTGCCATTATCATATATTGTTTTGTTGGAGTAATTCCATTCTACCAATTGTCCTACATCAAATAAAGAAGTTTCTCCTGTCTTAATGCTATATGTGCCTTCGTAAGTTTCCGAACCATTACGCTAAAAATTAACAAAGAATATTATATGTAGCTACATATCAAATTCATAACTTTTGATTTATTTTATCAAATTATATATAATTTTTTATTTCATACAAAAGATTTGATTTATTTAGTGTATAAAATAAGAAATTTAGAATTCCAATGAAAAATCTGGATTATTTATTTAATAATGTATGTAAATGTACCTATTTCTTTTCAACATACATAGTCATAGTTACATATTCTTGTACATTTAGAAGCTTGGAAATTTCTACCAAATAAGGAAATGTTTACCCACCCCATAGAACCAGCCAAATTTGTCGTAAGGAATAGATGTGATGTTGAGTTTTCGAGCAATATATAGCAACTTGTCGTCAAATCCATCAAATATCAGTTGTGATATATTCCTTGTGATAACCATGTTTTCGTTGACGGCATTCATCAGAAGACTTGCAAATTTTTTCATGAGTGGTTTTTGAAACCTTACTATGTACCCAACAGTCTATAACATAATAAATCTTCGATTAGGAATAAGAATGCAAATTTTATTTCGAAAAATCATAAACATATCAACATAGTTAGCTAAAATAGTTAGATAAAATGGCAATATATAATACTGTATTTACACCCACTGTGCTATACGGTAGCGAGACCTGGACAATAAGTGCGGTAAAACGTTAATAGACAAAGTCAGTAATGACAAAATTCTTAAAGAATGTGATTTAGAGGAGACACTGGTTGACAAGTGGGAAAAAAATTCGTTGAGATGGTTTGGGCATGTTGAGATAATGAAAGTTGAACGACTGTCGAGAAAAGTATATCGAGGTGAAGTAAATGGTAGCATACCCAGAGGCAGACCGAGAAAAGAATGATTAGAATGTATGAATGAGACCGTAATTCGAAGAGATATAAAAAGCCATAGAAACACAAGAGCTTGCATGAGGAAATGCATGGATGTGATGGCAGCTGAAGAGGTATGCCAGGATAGAAAAGTGTGGCCACAAACAAATTATAAGAAATGCATGATGAAGAGTGTCAGTGAAGTGAATAACGCCTGAAACGGAATATGTTGGATACTAATGGGCCCGAGTGGAGAGCTTTACATGGTGACTTTGTGAAGCTCTTCGCCTGGGCTGATTGCTAGAGAGATTAATCAGCGACCTGGGTAGGAGCAATGTTGCAGAACGAACCGAGTGAGTCACACTTACCCCGAAAGGGATATGGCTTAATTTAGTAAATTTCCCGCTTTTGCTTACCTTCTAGGGCAGAAGGAGCAGAAGTGGACGACGTACACGTTCCAGTTGGATTGGGATTGGTTACTTTAAGGAGCCATGATCGTAGCTTCCGGAGCCTACAACTTCTCATCATAATGATAGTAGCTACACATGGTAGCCCTAAGGAAGCATCCAGAGGTAACTGTTGTCAGCTCCAACACTCGCGACCGCTGTGTAAGCATAACAGCGGTAACAGACGAACTGCAAACTACACCGTGGCTATGATGGAAAACCGGGTTCTTCTTAACCCGAGAACAAGTTTGAAAAAAATACCCCCCTACCGAAGGTATTCTCGCGTTGTCGTCGCGGTAGGGCTTGAGCTTTCCTTTAAGAATTTTACGGCTATGTTGGCTGTAGCATTGCTACTGACAGGGTTTCCCATGCCAGACAGACAGAGAACGAAAAGGAAAGTGACTAAGAGGGACACCAAAACCCATAATTATCATGGAAAGTCTTTTAAAGATATTGAAACGCTTGCCGCATCCAGAGGATCGTCGGGGCGCCCCTGGAGCCACCGCTGGGGATCACAGCATGCGGGACGGTGGTGATGGTGAGCTGCGAGATGGTCAAGCTTTACGAGAGTTCAGACATGTAGAACCAACACGAAGGAATTTTCTGCCCAAGATAAACATCACAAATCATCTGCGTGCACTAATAGAACACCTGAACTGCAAGGTTTTACCTATGAATTTGAATGCAACACAAACTACGTTAGAGGTGCAAATTATTGTAAACTGTGCAGCTGTGGCAACCGTTAGAACGTTGGGCTGCAAAACTAGGCCTAAAAATACAGCCTTTGCTCCAGGAAGGGAGCGAGATCCACCATGGAAGATCACTCTGGCGAAAGTATCGAAAAGGAATTCATTCCGAACCAATCCGAAGTCATCCGAATCATTCCGGAATCTGTATCCGAATCAATCCGAGTTAATTCGAACCAATACGAAAAAAAATTTACATTTCGTTCGATCCAAATCGGTCAAAAATTAATCCGACTCAATCCGGTTCAATTCGAACTTCCAATCCGAATAAATCCGAAACAAATTTTTAATCCGAATGAATCCGAACTCGGCTTGACCTAAATCGATTTTCAATCCGAATGAATCAAATTCAATCTGAACTCGGATTCATTCAGATTGAAAATTCAGTGTATATCAATCGGAATTCGGATTGATCGGATTCATTGGAATTGAAAATTTGGTTCGGATTGGTTCGTTTTGGAGTTGGGATTGAACCAGATTGAGTCGGATTAATTTTTAAACGATTTGGGTCAAACGAAATGTAGAACTTTTTTCGGATTGGTTCGAATTGACTCGGATTGGAAAGGATACAGCTTCCGGAATGATTCGGATTGGTTCGGAAAGAAAACCTATCCGATACTTTCGCCAGGGCAGGTTGGATATGGATGTCAGCAAAGTAAAGTGCAAATTGGGTCGACTGACTCAATATAAAAAAAGGAAATAGAACCAGAAAACTAATACACCATGTTACTAAAATCATCCACCCTCGGTACATCGAGACATTCAAACCAGCAATATTAGATGAGATTATAGACGCCCAATGGCAAAGACTTGATGTTCTTACTGCTAGACTGTGTCGTTATAAGAAAATTAGTGCAGAAGGCAACAAAATCGAACTTTTCAGGCAGATGAAAGAAAGTTCTATCGTGAACTGAGTGTAAAGCAAAAAAAAAAACAACAAGACGCCAAAGTGCCTCAACTGGGAGACATGACTAAGTATTGGTCGGGTATTTGGGGACAAACTGACAAAAGCAATTTAAACTCTGCGTGGTTCCAACTAGAGCAGGCAAGAGCTAGCAATAACCCTGAAATGGATCTGACTAACATCACAGCTTTAGATGTTTTAACGGTTTCGAAAAGAACAAGTAACTGGAAAGCTCCAGGTCCGGACATGGTGCACAACTTCTGGTACAAGTAGCTGACTAGTGTGCATCCTGCGTTGGCAGGGTGTTTTGAGAAGATCACCGAACAACCAGATCAGATGCCAGACTTTATGCTCCAGGGTACTACGTATATGCTGCCTAAAAAACAGATGCTCAAAATCTATCTGATTTTCGACCGATAGCCTGTTTTCCAACAATATATCAATGCCTTACAGCTATCATAGCAGATGAGGTTTATTATCACTATGACGAGAATGACATACTTACAGAAGAACAAAAAGGATGTTGTAAAAAATCGCGAGGCAGTAAAGATCTAGTCACCATAGACGCTGTTGCCATGACGCGAGCTCGTAAACATCAAAGAAACGTGCACATGGCATACCTTGAATACAAGCAAACGTTTTCTTCCGTACCACATGACTATTTGCTTGAAGTCTTAAGAATATACAAAATTGGCTCACCCATCATTGACTTCCTAAGTCGTGCGATGATGTTTTGGGGTACAAGAATCAAGTATTTTTATCATGGACAATCAAGGATAACTAGATAGATACGCATTCTGACGGGTATATTCCAAGGATACTCTTTCAGTGCATTATGGTTCTGTGTAGCGTTGAACCCACTGAGCAAACTACTCCATAGTATGTATCATGGGTTCCGAATACATGATAACGAGGATGGTCATCAAGTGACCCATCTTCTATACATGGATGACCTGAAGCTATACGCTAGTTCGGACCAGAAACTGCAGCAAGTGATCGATGTCACAAAGCAGTTTTTCAATGATATCCACATCGAGTTGGGTCTAGCTAACTGCAGAACAGTGCATTAAACCAGAGGAGAGCTAGGGACCGCAGAGCAAGAGAACAATTTCGAGAATGATTTCGAGGCAATGGCTGAGGGGCAGTCATATAAATACCTGAGTATTCTCGAATCTAAGGGTATTCCACATACGATCGTTAAGAAAATCCTAACGACTGCCTTCACTACAAGACTCGGATTGGTTCTGAATAGTTCTCTTAACTTGACCAACAAGATCAGGGCAATCAACACCTATGCCATCCCTGTCCTCACGTACTCCTTTAGGCTCATCAAATGGCCGAACACCGACCTCAAACGATTAAACAGAATCATCCGCGTAGAAATGACGAAGCACCGAATGCACCACAGTAATTCGGCGATTGAAAGGGTAGTTCTAACACGACATAGAGGCGGTAGGAGGAGGCCTTGAGTACCAGGGCAGAAGCCATAGAAGAATAAGAAACGCAATGGAGACCAAAAGCCATCCATGGCGAGCACCCCAAAACGTTGGATCAAGATGAAGTGGATAGTGAGGCATCCAATATTTGGCTGAAAAAGGGCATCCTGTATCCAGAAACGGAAGGATTCGTTATTGCGATACAGGATAGGGTTGTCAGCCCCAGAAATTATCGCAAACACGTGCTACATGAAGACGTGGTTGACCGGTGCCGATTATGTGGAGATAGCAACGAATTCATCGAGCACATTATTGATGGTTGTCGCGTAATGGCTCAAAGAGAATATACGCACAGGCATAATGATATGGCGGGAATGATACATCAACAGCTTGCCCTAAACCTAGGACTCTTGAGAGAATCGATGCCTTTCTATAGATATATTCCAACGCCCGTTTTAGAAAACGAAGATTACATCATATATTGGGATGTTACTATCCAAACGGATCATTACATCCGAGCCAATCGACCGGACATTCTAATGCGAGAAAAAAAATCTGGAAGAGTCTATATCATCGACATTGCTTATCCACTTGACCGAAATTTGCAGGCAACGTATACAACCAAGATCCACAAGTATAGCGAGCTGATGCATGAAGTAAAGTCAATATGGAGGAATGTGAAACATGCGTCTATTCATCCTATTGTGATTTCGGCTACAGGTAATGTGCACGCAAGATGCACTGAACATCTTGAACATTTAGGAGTCAGTAGGGTACTGACAGAAGCTCGGAAGGCGGTTTTATTAAACACCTGTTCCATTGTAAGAAACTTCCTGGACCATCAGGAAGCAACCGACTAAAAACCTATAGAGTGATACATGGTAACTCTAAGAAAGCATCCAGAGGCGACTGTTATCACCTCCAAAGCTCGCGGCCGCTGTGTACGGATAACAGTGGTAAAAGACAAACTCCAATCTACACCATTATCCTAATGTTGTACCTACAACATCATCGCAAAATATTTCAGACATCGTATTAAATTAACTTATAGCACCCTCATCTTATCAGTCACTTGACTTAGTCCGTGGCTATAATAAAAAACCGGGTTCACCCGAGAACATGTTTTAAAAAAATATATTAAATTATGTTTTCGGAAAGGACCGTTCAGTTTTTTATTATTATTTCAGACAATATTTGTTAAACTTACACATTACTTCAATGGACTAGACCTTTATCAAATATCCTTTTCCAATTACTATTTTACCCTCCTTATACTTTTTTTGGGTTGCACAGATCGGCGTCGAAACCGTTATACTTTTAAACTAACACAGCGATTTTAGGCATTGCGCGACCCGTGTCTAAATTAACTTATCATGAAACTGCGTGTCCGCAACTTTTTCGACCGTGGCTAAAGTAAGTAATTTTCAAACTGCGCATGTGCAACATTTTGTTTACAGAGTCTCCTGAAATATGGGTTTTGAGACACAATTTACAAGCATGAAAAGTGCCACTTTATAGGAGGTTGCAAAAAAAAATTAAACTCCAGTATAGTCTTCTATCGATTTTTTCGAGCTTCAAAAACATCTAATTTTTCAAATAAGTCGTGAAACATCCGTTTAACCTTTAAGAGGTGATCCAGAATTTTCATAAACATAAACTGTACATTTATTAATCTATCACTAGCAATAAGCCAGTAAATAATTGTATTGGGCAAAATAGATACAGGCCTATGATCTGTTTCGTAACAACTAGTTTTATCAGTACAAAGACCCCAAAGATTATGCTAGAAAATTAAACAGACTCTTCATATACCACGTGCCGAATTACTGATCAGAAAGGTGTTAGTCATAACGGATAGCCCAGACACGATAAATCAACTTGACATTGCAATAACCCGAGTGGGATCAAAGACCTGTAACGGAACTGACTCTAGTTACGTCAAACTGACTGTATATAATCTGCGGATCCAACGAAGAAGAGTCAGTATCAGTCCAGTTTGGAAATCGCACGTCAATCTAACAGGTTGGTTGTACAAGTAATTTTCTGGAGTGCGTCAAATTTAGTTCTCGAATTTAATCAACGCACTTCCCAATATACTCAGCTACAAATCTGGTCCCCAAATTTAGTTCGCTATATACAAGTGCAGAACATCAGGTCCAGCCTATTCGCATGCACGAGCTGTCCGAAAGAATACTAAGAAGTGAGTATTCTATTTTCCATGTATTTATAAAAAAATCTCCTGGACAGAGTTGATATTTACCTTTTATTTAAGGAACTGATCTCTGGAACGAGCATTAACCCCACTCCATGGTGTCAGATAGAACAACCATCAATTTGTATTAAAAATACATTTCATAAACAAGGAATATTTCCTCAATATCCTCGATATCCGATAGAACTATTTCTATATTTATCCGACCATCAGGACCACCTAATGTCTCAAATAGGTCATACAACATCTCTGCAATATTTACCGCACAGCTGGAATGTCGATAAAAAACGATAGAAAATTTTATTTTTTGTTTAACATCAGAACAAACGAGTTTGGATGTAGACGAAGGATAGCACCAAGTACCCACATTCACGCTCGGCGTCAAACCTCCCGCTGGAAAGTAGTTAAATGCAGTGTAAACATATATCACAGGCCTGCCGAAACTGGAGAAACCGACTTATTTGCCAGATGGGATTTTCACCACCACCACCGACTTCTACTCATTCAATTTCACGAGAGCGATTACCCCCCAAACCTCCTGGACCCGAGAAGAGGGAAGTGGTGGTGGAACTCAAACATGTGGCAAATGAGTCGATTTCCCCAGTTTGGGCAGGCCTGATATATCAAAATGGGTTTGCGTGTCCCAATTTTACGGCTGAACTGTTGAATATTTTTGTCTCATCTTTTACATACGTGATCTAAATAGTATTCTCTTTTCCTGACCCGAGCTGGTTTTTAGTCAAACTTATTCTATTTTGTCTATGGGTTCCGCTGCATGGTCCTGGACCCTTGCCACGGCATACGAGGCAGACACCCTGATACAAACGTAAGGGTACTTTCTTTTACCTGCAACGGATGAACCTTTCATTGTTATAAGATTAAGGCCAGTCACAAAAACTGAAGTTACGAAACAATGACTTAATTAAATTTTAATAAGCTGTATTAATTAATGTATACGATTAGAAAAAAGTGGAAATGTGATTGATGTAAATAGGTTAATATTTTTAGTAATAAAAGAAATCTTCAAGTGCATAAAAACGTATACTAATTAATATCCAAATATATCCAAAAGATAACATTTTATACTGCATTGACTGTTGAAGTGTCCCTCCTCGTAAAAAGGGACCAATCTCCCAAAAAATTGATTTTCAGTTCTTTACACCAATCAATAGTTCTTAAGTTACTCTTTCATGATAAAAAAATTATTCTTTTATTTGCACTAATCGAATTTTTAATAAACTGCAAAGTGAGACCCTCTCATGGAGTTCCTGTATTGAACCGGATCTTCAATCGCTCCTATTTTTAAATTTAGCTCCTGAGAGTTAGGTCCCTTTCTTCGCGGACGGTCAAATATATCCAATATTGGGGTCTTTCTATGTTATTTTTAGTTTTTAATTTACGGTCATTAAATTGATAAACCTTCTTGGAATGTAAAAGTTTGTCTTGCGTTCCAAATACTCTAAAGACTTTAAATTTACACAGGGACATTGATAACATAATCTTGTCAAGAGACGGTAATTTTTCCTTAACTTTCACGTGTTCCCAAACCTAAGGATATGGTTGAAAAAAAATTGAAAAAATTCTGCTGTTCTAAAAGATTTTTCAAATGCAGTTCATGGATTTTATTTAGGAATTGAATGTAGCTATTGCGCTGTTCAATGCCTTTAAATGTGTGCTATTGTACAATAAATGCTATATGTTATCCTTGCAAACTTAATAAAAATGATCTTTCAGTGATAAATATCACATAGAATAATCTTGACTTTAATGAGACAAGGCGCGTACTAAAGTATTAGAAAAAAGTGTAGAAAAAAAGGGTCCATTGTATTGCCACCATTGTCTACATCTGGTGGACATCTTCCTGCCGGTGGAAAATAGAGCGCACTGCAGAAGGCTTGCCTCAATTCAGACACACAGTGGAACCTAGAGACAGCTAACACTGAGCGACACCGTCGACACACTATTATACTTTTGGTTTCGATTAGTAAAACAAATTACAGCAGTTTTACTAAAAACCAGATCTGGTCAGAAAAAGAGAATACTATTTAGTTTACATATGGAAAAGATTATACACAAATATTTAACCACTCGACAGTAAAATTGGGACCCGTATACCCCAATCTTATAAATGGCCTTACGTTCGAGATCTCAACAAGTCGAAAATCACCAATCATCTCGCCACAGCTCTTTAAAAATTCGAGAAACCCCCAACTGTCGTCCAAATCTCCCTAACTGTCCTAACTAAAAGCAAAGATACCTCCGTATTTGCCGCACAAACTACCTAATAACCCTCCAAACTTTCCTAAATAAACACCTATTATTTTATTCTATGATTTTGGAAAAGGTAGTATAATATTTCATTAAGCAAACGAGTACTACCCTAATCAAAACTACCAAACATTATTGTACGAAAAATACTACCATAACCAAAAGCATTGACTTAAATATTTAACACTCCCGGCGCCTTTTACCAGACTATCGGGTCTGTCCTCGGGTTGCATCCTCTGGCTCTGTACCGAAGGTTTCTGCTGAATACGGTTACACAACTAAATAAGCAGCAGCAGACAATGGTTCAGGAATGGTCCACCAGGAAAAACCCCCCAAGCCAAGGCTATAACAACCGCAATCTCCACACTGATTCCGATCGGGTGCAAGCCCCGGTGGTCAGTACCGGTCCCATGGATTTGGGGGGGGGGGGGCAAACATACTTGGACAGGAGCGTCTGCGAGGAGTTGGGTGGTCTCTTTGAAGAGCTACGAGGCACCATAAAAGAAATGGTGGAATTCAGCAGCACGAAGAGGAATACGTGGCTGCCAATTAGGGATGGGCTGGAACGAGCGGAGCGACTCGTCGACGAACTGCGCGATCACTCTATGACGACAGAAGGGCTTCATAGGGATTTGATCGAGAATGCTGGACGAACTGCGCAAACGAGAGCGATGACCGGTAAGGAGAAGGTTAGGAAGAAGACAGACTAAAGCTTTACTCAGACTGAAGAAGCCGTGGCAGCCGTGACAGATCACCCTGAGTCCAGTGGAGAAGAGTCCTTCCAACCCGAGGAGCAAAAGGCCGAGGACACGTGGCGCTCCAGCGCCAACGACCTCGACACCGAAAAAGGTGGAAGAAAATCCAGAGTCCGCACCAAAACGGAAACAGAAGATGAAGAGGCAGATGCGAGCTAGAACCGAGGCGGTCCTAATCAGACCGACCGAGGGGCTTAGCTACACGACGGTCCCCAAGGACCTTAAGAAGAAGGTGAAACCTGACGCCCTTGGCGTAAAAATCAAGGGGGTCAGGCAAGCGAGACACGGTGAGGTTCTAGTAGAACTGGGACCTACATCAGAGGGCAGATCTGAGCTGTCGGCTGCCATCAAGGAGGCGGTTGCTGACTGGGGTAGCATACGTGAGCTTGTCCCTCGCACCGAGGTCGTGATTCTGGACCTCGATACGACGGCAGATGCAGACAAAGTAGAGGAAGCCGTTGGAAAACATTTCGGCAAACCGGATGGAGACATTGAGGTCAGCCTCACGAAAAGACCCTTCAGAGGTAATCTGAAGGCTTTCGTGGAGCTGGCAGAAGATCTGGTGGTAAATCTCGTGCGCATTGGACACCTGAAGGTGGGGTGGGTATCCTGCCGTGTGCATAAGAAGGCAGATGCGATAAGGTGCTACCGCTGCCAAGGCTTCGGCCACATGGCAGCGAACTGCGAGGGTCCTGATCGGACTAAATTATGCTGGCGATGTGTCAAGGAGGGGCATAAAGCTGCGGTATGCAGAAGCACACCGCAGTGCTACTTCTGTGCCGCAAAGGACGATAAGCCCCGGACAGACCATCGCCCGGGTACAAGGAATTGCTTGACGTTCAGAGAGGCAGCCTCGTTGAGCAAGCCTCTTGGACGTGCAAGCTAACAACATCGTAGCTGGGCAGGTCCGCCAAGAAGCCCAGTTAACTAGGAGAAGCCCAAACTGGGAGAAACGATGAAGGCCGAGGCACGGCCAAAAAAACGGCACCCCCTGAAGTATTGCGAATGCGGTTCCGGGGGGAATCATGCCAAGGAAAAAGGGTGGTGGTTTTTAGTCGGTGGTTGGTAGCATCACCATAATGGTCGAATTAAGATCTCTGTGTATATTTATACGGGTGTCCAAAAAGTAACGAAACACCTAAATAATTTTAGAGGTAAAATATTTTTCAAAAAGGTCAAGGCCATTCTTAAAGTAACTTTTAATAAGGAATCCAGTGGTGACCTTGAATTTAATCTTGAGCTTGACCTTCAAGGTTATTTCAAGGTCAACTTTGTTTTTTTAAGTGGGAACCCCTATTTTTGACAACGGCAATGGAAAGAGCGGGAAACTTTACGTCCAAACATGTACTCAGGTCGTGGGTCAAGGGTGAGCTTGCACTTCAGCTGAAGGTTATTAAGATTGATCACGGTATGGGGCGGGTCCAATCTGTACTGCTGCAGCTGAGGTGTTTACGAAAAACGTCGATGTCATTCTTGGAGTAACTTTTAACAAGGAATCCAGTGTGACCTCGAATTTGACTTTGAGCTTGACCTTTAAGGTCATTTGCAGGTCAATTTTTTTACATTTAGCGTTACCCTTTAACAACGACGTGGACGTAGTAAAATCTGTTCCCTTTGGGGTGCTTGATTTATTTGAGACCTCTTGCCTCTCATGGTCGGGGTGCTTGACTTACGTGAGTCCCTTTGTTGCTCACGATCGGGGTGCTTGATTTACGTGAGTCCCCTTACCTCTCACGATCAGGGTGCTAGATTCAACTGAGTTCCCTCGCCTCTCACATTTGAATATTAGCATTAATCAGCACAACATCTTATTTTAAGTGCTCGAATGGTTCTCCATTCACCTCTTGACAGTAAGCTAATCAATGATGAAAAGCATCAATAGCATTTTGGATCATTTCAATGGAAATGAGAGCTGACTCATCTATGATCCTTTGCCGTAATTCATCTAAATTTTGGGGTTTTGTTTTGAACACCCGGTGCTTCAGATAACCCCAATAAAAATAATCTAGATGCGTCAAATTAGGTGACCTAGCTGGCCATTCAAATGTGACCCTCCGTCCTATCCACCGATCAACAAATACCTCATTCCAGCCCAAAAATTTCATTTCTGCGGATACTGCGATTTATCTTCTCGCATCCAGTGAGGATTTTCATCTGCCCAATATCTGCAATTATGTCTATTCAAAGTTCCATCAAGTTGGAAAGTTGCTTCATCTAAAAAAGCTATGTTTGATGAAAAGTTAGGATCTTCAACTATGCGTACCATCATATCTTCAGAAAACTCAACGCGACGATCTAAATCGTCTTCATTCAACTTGTGAACCAGTTTCACTTTAAACGGATGGAATTTCGTTGTTTTAAGTACGTTGTGTATATACGATTAACTTATGTCATGCTCTTGAGCAGCTCTGCGGATGGAATTATGCGGATTTTCAGTAAATGATAACAAAACATCTAGTGACTTCTCCTCATTTGTTGCTGACCTTGGTTTGCATGATCTAGGTAGATCTCTGAAAATGCCGAGATTATTGAACCTACTAACTGTATTTTGAACGGTCGAGAGTGCAATTGGAGTTGTACCAACCCTAAAAGTTTCATTCAAAACATTCATTACTGTCCTGAGAGACATTTCCACTTGACCCCAACCTCTCATCATAAGAAGTGTTATTTTTTCTCTTTCAGTGAGGCGTTGCATTTTGACTTTACGGACTAACCCTTACTGAAATTTCAATCAGAATCAAGAAGGTTAAACTTATAACGCAGACAAACGTTTTAAAAAAATGAAAATTGTAATCTGGTATTTTTACGTAAAAGCTCTACCTCATTTTTACATGTAAACTACTGCACTCATGATTGATAGAAATTTTTGTAGGTTAAAAAAATTTGGAATTTGTTGCTTATTGAAGTATCAATTTATAACGAAGCTTAAGCTTGTAACTATTCAGTTCTTTAATTTTTATATATTTATTCATTATTTTATCAAATTTTTTGCGAAGAAAATTAAAACTATACTTTGATCAACTTTTTTATTATTCGTGTGTTTGATGCTAGCATAACTAATATTAAATACGCACATTTTATTTTTTTTATTTAAAAAATTTTTTTAATGAAAATTTTTTTTTATCTTGAAGGTCAAATTAAAGGTCACCACTGGATTCCTCGTTAAAAGTTACTCCAAGAATGACCTCGGCCTTTTTCGTAAACACCTGAGCGGAAGCAGTACAGATTGGACCCGCCCCAAACCTGGGTCAAGCCTAATAACAGTCAGATGAAGTTCAAGGTCATCCTTGACCCATGACCTAAGTTTATGTTTGGACGCGATATTTCCCGCTCTTTCAACTGCCGTTGTCAAAAATAGGGGTTGCCACTTAAAAAAACAAAGTTGACCTTGAAATAACCTTGAAGGTCAAGCTCAAGGTCAAATTCAAGGTCACCACTGGATTCCTTGTTAAAAGTTACTTCAAGAATAACCTTGACCTTTTTGAAAAATATTTTACCTAGAAAATTATTTAGGTGTTTCGTTACTTTTTAGACACCCGTATATATTAAGATCATTGTAGTGATGATATCAGCATCCCGACACTACCAAGAAGTGTGGACCCTTCTCGGTGTGTGTTAGCACATTTTCCACCTTCCCTCGTAAAAAAAAACTGCACCAGGATCTGGTCTTTCTTACGGTGTCTCTAGGATACCAGGTCGCCTCCAAAAATATTCCAACCTTATCCCTGCATACAGGCCCTGCGGGGGTGGACCGGATTTCCCTAAATACTCGTAGGAACAATATGAAGCTAAATCAAAAACGTGAGTAAATTTTATAGAAGGGCGTCAGTTGTGTAGGGGGAATTGGACATGAGTCTGAAATCGGAGACGAGGAAAGATATTGATATTACGAGCCGGAGCCTAAAGGAGAGAAGGAAACTTATATCAAAGCTGTGGGATAAATTGTCGGAAGTGCGAAACTACTGAACAACGAAGAAAAACATGTTCATGTCAATTAGGCATGGGCCAACGTGCGTCAGAGGGTTTTAGCTACACAGTATGTAAGAAGAAGGAAATGAAGGCTAAGGAGAGGGCAGGTCTTAATCCGCTAGAGCCGGATGCCACGAGACCTAATCCAAACAAGCTGAGGACTGCACCGGTGCAGCGGTGACCTCAACGCCAAAGAGCCAGGATGAGAGAGTCAAACTTGTACCCATGTCCCCAAAGAACAAGGAGAACTTCAGGCGCGCTCGTCCCGAAGCGGTTTTGATTAAACCGGCGGAGAGATCAAGCTACTCGGAGGTCCTTAAAGACCTCAAAAGCAGTGTGAGGCCGGAAACTCTTGGTGTCAAAATCAGGGGTGCGAGGCACACGTGGAACAGGGATATCTTTAACGAGGTGGGTAACGTTGCAGAGGGTATGAGCAAACTGTTTTCTGCCATCAGGGAGGCTGTTGGGAATGGGGGGAACGTGCGCAAGCTCGTTCCTCGCACCGAAATCGAAGTATTGGACCTTGACGAGACGACGGTGGAAGAAGATATAAGAGACTATTTGAAAACGCACTTCGGAGAGAGACAGTCTGCGGGCATCATGCTCAGCATGATGAAGCAGGCCTTTAGGGGGGCTAAAAGTATATATGGAGCTGAACGGGGAGGTAGCTGCAAAGCTGCTCCGTACAAGTAACCTGAAGGTGGAGTAGGTGTCCTGTAGGATTAAGAAGAAGACGGACCAGATGCTAGCGCTGCTAAGACTACGGCCACCTGGCAGCAGGGTGCGAGGTTCCTCATCGGACCAGATTCTGTTGGAGGTGCAGCAAAGAGGGCCACAGGGGGCTGCGTAGTGCGCCACGAGTCCATTGCGCGATACCGTGGTTCAGGGTACTGGCCACTAGCTCAGGATTCCGAAGTAATGCGATAAGCGGTTCCAGAACCTAGAGTTGTCAGGAAGAGGAGGTGGTTTTAATGGGTATTGTCGTTTTTTAGGCCGAGTTCCATACTCAGTGCATACATGCATTTCCACCTCCTCGCAACAAAAAAAGACTTAACACTAGCTTATTGGAAATGATAGTATGATATTGTAGTTAACTACATCAACTACCATATCAAAAACAGTGGCCCAAATTATTTTATGTGACTCCGGTGCATTTACGCGTTTTGATGCGACAGCTTAGAGTATCGTAATGTTATACATTACGATACAGCGGACGATCACTCTTCACATTAAATTCCGCTGTATCGTAATGTACAACATTACGATACTCTACGCTGTTGCAACAAAACTTGTAAATGCACCTTCGTCAAACTAAATAGTATATGCGCCAATGCGCACAATTCGGGTCTTTACGCGTCTCGCTTACAATGCTCGTCGCGTAAAGACCCTCATTATGCGCCTCGGCGCATAATATATTATTACATTACGTTTATGGAATAGATCGTACAGCACTGTATTATTAACTGCTACAATCACCAAAGAAATTAATGTTTACGTGACGAGTAAAATATACACATTATTTTAGTAGAATGAGAGACTTTTATGAAAATTGAAGGGTGGCGGAGAATAATGAGGTAAGGGGTCGTCCATATATTACGTAACGTAATTTTCCGGTGTTTTTGGACCCCGGCAACGTTAGGCTGGACCACCGTCTCCCCTAAAAGAGTTACGTAATATATGGACGACCCCCAAGGGATAAAATGTCACACATAATGAAAACAAGAATATACTTCCGAGCTGATGTATTACTGAAATGATAACCAAAAACTTTGAAAAGAAACTTCCAGTTATGAGAAAATATAGTCCAAAGTAACGATATCAGAGGAGCGGAACACCCCCGTTTTTGTTCACGTACCGACCAACCTCGTCCTAGTCGCTAAAAATTATTTATATTTATGTTTTTGAGTGTGCTGCATACGAATATGAAAGTTATTTTTTCTAGAATTGGAGCTACATAGTCAAAATCGCATTTTTAAGCGAAAACATGGAAAAAATCATTTTGTGTTTTTTGTCGTTCAAATCGCTGAAACTATGCGTGTAATGAACATTTCTTTACAAAATTTCAATGACATACTCTTGAACTATTTCTGAAAGCAAAAAACGTTGTCCGAAATTTCCAAGGCACTTTGCATTCATGTGGAAAATTTCGGAAATTTTTTTTTCGTTTTTTCGACTTTATACTTTCGATTGTAAAAGTTGAGTGAGGAAGTTTCGAATTGTTAATTTCTGAATATATAGTATTAAAATATATAGTTCAAAGAAGTTTTCGGGGAAGTTCCGGCTCGTTATGTGCATTAGAAAAAAAGGTATAGCGATTTGAACATGAGCGTTGACTCAGCGCGGCCACCGTGCGCTGCACACGGTCAGCGGGTATTCCCATGCGCAACTTTTGTTAGTTGATTATCCTCGTTTTATTAATTAATTGCAGTGATTTATGTGCTTTAAATATGCTATATACGATTCCACAATAAACATCAACTTAGATCTCGTGTAATTTTTGAGAAAATCGAGAAAAATCTGTCGAAAAGGAGTAGGTAATAGTGATATTAAGAAATAAAATATAGGCGTACATTTTAAATAATATCTTTATTCATTTTCATCAGATACTATATTATTTCTATTTGTACAAGATTTTTTACACGAGCAAACATCACAAAATTCTAAATTTGCGTGTTTGCAAGGACATACTTCCGTTGAACACGAAGATTTTCCAGAACAGTTACAAAAATATTTTTGTAGCAGCTCCATTGCAGTAATGCCTTGATAATAATTCGTGAATATCAAGCCATTTTCAACAATCCATCCGTGATGCGCGCGAATTCATTCGAAGTATTTTGAATTCAGAATTACTTCTAGTTTTTACGTTATTTCATTAAATAACAAAAACCGTAAATATTTTTTAAATAAAAAACGTTGAAATTGTATTCTGGCTTAAACATTCAGAATGTATTTTTCAAACTTTATTGTTACCATATTATTACTATATTGAATAAATAGATAGTAAATGATAAATGTCGATAGTATTATGAAAATTGCACATTTCTTGTGTCATTAAATATAAAATAAATAATCAATTGCATAGGTCGAGGATAATGGGCTCACGAAAGCTAAGCACAAATTCAACCGCTGACCGCGCGGCGGCCGCGCGGAGCCAGCGCTCATGTTCAAATCGCTATATCTTTTTTTCTAATGCACATAACGCGCTGAAACTTTCCCAAAAACTTCTTTGAACTATATATTTTAATACTATATATACAGAAATTAACAATTCGAAACTTCCTCACTCAACTTTTTCAATCGAAAGTATAAAGTCGAAAAAACGAAAAAAAAATTCCGAAATTTCCCACATGAACGGGAAATGCTTTGGAAATTTCGGACGTTTGTTGTTTTCAGAAATAGTTCAAGAGTATGTCATTAAAATTTCGTAAAGAAATATTTATTACACGCATAGTTTCAGCAATTTGAACGGCGAAAATTACAAAATCATTTTCATCACATTTTTGCTTTAAAACTCGAATTTGACTATGTAGCCCCAACTTTAGACAAAAATAAACATCATATTCGTATTCAGCATCCTCGGTTCTGGTAAGAAGGCGTACATTGAAACTGATTAAAATTATTTCAAATGTCGTCGAATTTATAACGTTTTAAATGCAAAATAATATCGATTTTGACCGCATACATTTTTGTTCATTTTTTCCAAAAATTGGACTCATTTGAATCCTGTTTAATTTTCGCGACTCTTATAACATATTTTTATTCTCTAGAGACTGGCAGAATTGAAATCAATATTCCTGTTTATTGCCATGAGACAACTTCAGAGATGAAATCCATTTAATTCCCTCCATGAAGTATGAATTGTAAACATTTTGATCCAGAACAATTCAGTTTAACAAAAACTGAATTCAAATGATTTTAACTTTTTTCGAATTTTTAACGATTTAAATCCAAAACAAAGTCGTTTTTAACCCATTTCGACATCGCTTTAATTTATTTTAATTAACACGTTGAACTGTTTAATATGGAGGAAAAATGTTTGATGCAAAAAATAAATTCAGTTTCGAGAAAATAAGGTTACCATTTCGAGGTTAGAATTTCATAGCTTCTGAAAAATGTTTGATCGAAAAAATGTATTCAGTTCCGAGTCGTGTTTGAATGAGACGGTGTCGCAGTGTGACAATCTTTTCACATGTAGCTAATCAAAAATAATCAAAATTTAAAGATTTCTTGTTGATACATAAAGCTATTTCAATAAATGTATTTTCTGAATAAAATAAAACGTAGGTTTATCACAAACAGTTTTTTCTATCACTTTTATTTATCAAACTTTTTTGGTATCGCTCAGGAATACATCAGCTCGAAGATATATATTTGTTTCTCTCATCAATTGCGAATTTGATTTTACAGACTGTAAAATTCCTAGAATTTTTGCAAAACCAGCTTTTTATTATTACTATAAAAAAGCGATTCCGAACAAATCCTTTCAACACGATGCGAAATATGTATTCGATATTTAAAGAATTGTCTATACAAGAAGAAGTTTTCAGAAACATGTCCCTTATCTCATTATACCCTGCCACCCTTCAAATATCCTTTTCTAGTCCTAAGGGGCCGTACATCAATCAAATATAAATAATAAGCCAAAAGCAGGGGTTAGGCGCACGCGCAAGGTTCGGCGCCCTCCAATAGGGAATAAATTGGAGTAACTTAACAAACATCACTGTTTACTATTGGGTACTATATTATAAACTTACCACAGCGATTGGATTCAAGTTCGTTATTTTATCAGACAATGTTCCATTAGACATACCCGGCTCGAACGTCCAAAATCTACGTCTATGAAACGTTATAGTGCCGTTCTTATTCCAAACTTTATCTACTTTGTAGTCCATTTCACTATGTAAAGAAAACACAAAAGTATACACCTTTTTATCTAAGGTTTACCATAACAATTTTTATAGAATAGGTATTGGTTATTACCTAAACACGTAAGGACCGTGTTCTGTGAAATTAGGCTTCGGACAATCGTGACAATTAAATTGATGAGGATTAGTCCAATTAAATAAATAAAATGATAAATATATAGGTATTGGATTTACATCCCATATCTTAAAAGCTTGCGACGTCTGTGTTAAGGTCAGCTCCTATTGTTGAAGAAAGTAAAGTTTAATTTAAAGAGAATGCATGAAGCATTGTCTAGAGAGTGGGTCACTCTCAAAAAATGACTTCGATTTCCATGGCATTCACGTATGTTATAGTATATATCAACCTAATAGCGTATTCGGTTATCCTGCACTGGTGCACTCCTACCTGCTCCGAAGCAGGTCGAAGGGAGAAGGAAGAACGTGAGAAGAAGTAAGAGGGAGCAGGTCGGAGTGCTCTGGCGTGCACCAGTGCAGGATAACCGAATACGCTATAAGTATAAGATACTTTGCAAAAGAAGTTGCCGATGTGGTATGCGACGGCCACCCATGCATAGTTAAGCTATTTGATTGAAATATAGGTTGTAGTCAATTTTCCTATCTTCAGAACGAAATAAATGAAATTTTTGAAAAATTATTTTAAAATGTCGTAAAAAACTTGTATTTTTCCAAATTTGAGGACTTATGCCCTTTTTTTCTTTTTTTTTTTTTAAAGTTTCGTTATACATCTACTTTTTACCCCTAAGACAGAATCAGGGGATCGGACTTAGTTTTAAGGTTATGCATTGAAGATTGAGAGAGTCGAGTGTCAGGTGGCCCGCGCTTTATTGAGTGATTTGAATATCAATCTCAAACTTCATTGTATAAGTTTTAAACTAGGTCCGATCCCATTATTTCCTCTTATGGGTAACAAGTAGACATCATAAATAAATTTTGGAAATTCTTTTTTTGAAAATCAAAAAGGACATGAGTCATTAAATAAAAAAATATATAAGTTTTGTACCAAATTTTTCATTACAATTTTTTTGGTATTTGAAGCACCACATCGGCGAATTCTTTTGCATATTATCTTGGGTCGATACATACCACGATATACGTGAATGCCATGAAAATCGAAGCAACTTTTTTCAAGGTGGCCAGCTCTCCAAAGAATGCATCACGTACAAAGAAATATAGGTTGTACTTTCCGTACAGCTTAAACGTACAGTCGAAATCCATGTAATAGGAATAAATTATCTTAAATTGACTTTTTTCTTCGTAAAATGAATTCAATTCGATATTTTTTATTGACATCTAGTAAAATCAACGTTGTATCAACGGCCGTAGCTAGTCGTTCAGCGGGAACTGTCCGTCCCTCAAGCCTATTCGTCGGAAAAAATAGACGAATAGATACTGCATGAATAAACATAACTCTTCATAATTGGATTACGATCTTTAAAACCAATACTGTTTCCACTGTACTTTAAACTTCTACATAGTTCTGCTTTATACATACGTTATTAAGAATAGTTTCAAATATTGAACCCCATAAAACTCCTACTGTTACTCCACCAATAACTAATATAACGCTTGAGCCAAAAATAAGATATAATTTCACGTTGGACCTCATCTTCTTTCCTTCAGGCCCAATTCTGTAAAAAATAATTATTAACTATAGGATTAACTTGTCAATATTTTATCATCATTTTATTTGTTTTTGTTATACATTATAGAATTTAACAAAAAATATAATATTTATATTACTTAATTACATTACTTTGAAAATAATTGACTGAATAGCATATAGTACTGTCATTCGTAATTTACGTAACATAATTTAGAGGAAAAGTCGGAAAAGGCGCTATACTTAGGGGAAGGGGAGAGCAAAATTGCCGGGAAATTGCATTCGTAATTTATGCATCGCCAACTAGCATCATGGGCGCATTCTTCTACATTTTTCTTCAACCTTTAAAAATCGTCTACATCTCACTCGCATTCAAAATTTTCAATTGATAGAATTTCCAAATTTTTTAATATTAAAAAAAAACAAGAAGTATGGAAAATCGCTTAGTAATACATGACCTATCCATATGAAAAATTATTATAAGAAATTAAGTATTGTCATTAATATTAGAAAAATAACATTGGCAATTCCCTATAATTTCACTATATTGGTCCTAATATTTAATTTCCTATACCAGATACTTTTTCGTAAGGCTATATTAACAAATAAGATTTTTACAAGTAACGGGAAATTGTGATGACCGGTATGGTACTCCATCTGGGAGTAAGAGGATTCAACATAAGTAATAGGAACCAGAAATTACAATATTTTAATTGAAAAACAGGGGCTAAGCAGGGTATAACTGGTTCAAGTCCGAGATTTGTACATGGAAATTGTTTTTCAAAATTCGTTGTGGGCATCGATATGGGTCTAACGTGGTTCTATGTGGGGTCACTTATTTTTTCAAAGTGTGGGAGTCTACCAGGGTGTAGACGGGTTCTAGCAGGCAAGTAGAGCGAAAAATTATTTGAAAGTTCGTTGTGGGCACTTACACGAAGCTAGCGTGGTTCTATCCGGGATCAGTTTATTCGAAGATGTGGGTGTCTACCAGGGTGAAGACGGGCTCTAGCAGGTACGTTGAGTGAGAAATTATTTTAAATTTCGTTCTGGGAATCTGTACGGTTCGTGCGTGGTTCTGTCCGGGATTACTCTATTTAATGTGGGAGATCAACTCCTACTAAATTAAAAAAATTAATAGGCAAAAGAGCATGAAAGTTAATAAATAGTTTTTGCCATAATCAAAACAATTTTCTTCCTCAGAAGAACCGCCATACAAATTTCAGTCTATCAATATACCTGATACACTTTCGAAAACTAACATCCAAACTTTGTCAGGAAAATTGGATAACAATGTACACTCGTTATTGTCATCTACTATTTTTATGAAAATAAATGTCTTGTCTTACATATCTATAAATTAAAATTCCGATGGGCGGCCAAATAGAACATTTGTGTCAAAATTGCCGAATACAGATTTTCACATTTGTTAATTAAGTTTTTTGAACTAATCATTAACTATTCTTGGATAAGCAAATACAACAACTAAGTATCATTGTCAGGGTTTCGTTGGAAACCCGCAGTCCGAAAAATTGCTGTTCGTGCGTTAGCACGCCTACCGGTAAAACTATTAGGTCTACGGACTTTATTTTTTGCATGGAGATGTGTTTTGCCTATCTAATGCGAGGAATAATACTAAAATCCTGACTTTAATGCCCATCATAGCGTTGCAATACAAAACAATGACAAATTTAGCCCTTTTAAATCAAAATGACCCTGTGAACACGCCTAGCGCGGAAACTATTAGTTCTAGAGACTTCATTTTTTGCATGGAGATGTGTTTCAAGTGTCTAATGCGAGGAAAAATACTGAAACCCCTAAATTAAATGCTCATATCGTTGATATTCAAACAAAAAATGGAAAATCTAGCTCTTTTGACTAAAAATTATCCTGTTACCACGCCTAGTGCAAAAAATATTGTGCCTACCAACATCCAAATTTAGGCCTTTTGACCCAAAAATTCTCATATCTTAATCAAATTTGGCTCAAAACTAACATCAGGGATCGGAAAATTGCCGATCCCACGCCCACTTCTCGAAATGATTTTCTAGTATAGTGTGGTTGATTCCGTAAAAATAACATACTTATTCCATCCCAAATAATTAAAGCAAAAAATAGTGATTTTGTTATGAACACAACAAATTATTTGTTTTGTTTCACAGCTGAAAAACTTGTTGTTTTCAAGGAATAGTAAAAAGTCAGTCGAAATATGACAAAGCGCTGTTACTTTCCACGAAACAATTTTTATTCCGTTATTTATTTATAACAAAAATCAATAATGAAAAATGAGCAATTACAGCTAGATTTCTCTAACTCGGCTATTACCTACATTTTTCAGCGATTGATCAAAATTAAAGTTTTGATACAAT
Organism: Andricus coriarius; assembly: GCA_932066315.1. NCBI lineage: Eukaryota > Metazoa > Arthropoda > Insecta > Hymenoptera > Cynipidae > Andricus > Andricus coriarius. Next base: position 25,177 of record CAKNWT010193006.1, read on the forward strand.
ATTTCAAGTTTAGGATAGCCGAGGAGCATAGTTCTTAGGGACTGCGATGCGTAGAAATATATTAGGTAGTTACAGACATTTGTTCAAATCCCGCGTAGCGTGTCAGATTTTTAATAGTACTAAAAGCGTGCGATAAGATGTTTTTATTTTTAATTACGTACAATAATAAAAATCTTTTTTGGTTCAGTTAAAGTCCATATAAAAGCCATTTCGGGCCACGGCAATACAAACATTTTTTGATCCATGAGTTTTTGTGTAGACGAGTACATAAGGTCCAAAGAAAATTTTCTCAGGCATCTTGCGTTAAGTATTTTCGGAAAAGTATTCCTGTATATCATCCATATCATGATCGAGTTTCGTCCAAGCATCGTTGTCAAAAGCATGCCCTTGGAAAGATTTATTGACAAAGTTAACAACCGGTATGAAATGTCCAATAACACTGCTATCTCCGTTGAATGGGGTTTTTAGTTGTAAGCCTACTATAGCCAATTTAGAATATGAATTATTTAGGCGATAGATAGTAGAGAGTACGAGACTATCTTCGCGATCCATGTTGATGATTGTATTGACGATAATGCTGCCTACCTCGACAAAGACGTGAAATTGTAGACATATATATTGCTGTTAATTTACAACATCATGTGATGGAACATTCACTTCACCTTCATCTACAACAGTTTAACTATCAGACTCTCCACTTTCTACGTCTTCGGTATAAACATTGTTTTGTACAAGAGAATCAAAACAGTATTTGAAAAGGGATGTGCAGTAAGGTGAACCAAATTCTAGGATATTTCCTATCAGGGCATGGCTGGATTGCCGAAGGCTCAAGAGAAGATTTTCGTAGGCATCAGGCCTGCTAGATTTTATGTTGGATATTATCTCTCGTGCAGTATTTGAATCACCAAATTTATTCTTAAATAATAAAATTCGATAAATAAGTCTGAGACAATGAATACATTTGTGTAATGAGAAATCAATGAACAAAAAGTAAACTGTATCTTACCTTCCTTTCTCGAACGTTGACATCATCTCTATCATAGACATTGTTTATTACCAATTATGGCCAGAGAGCAGGCATGTGTATTCTTTAAACTAAAATATCACAAAACTGATCGAAACGAAATTTATGATGTCTTTCTAATTTGATTAATGTATAAATGCCTCGTCTACTTAAAAATGAATGAATATCTGACTGAAATTTAGCTCTACTTAGACCGTTTTTCTTATATCACCTAAAATTCTCCCCTCCATTCATAGTTGTCATCGTCAACTTCTTCTTCGCCTCAGTCTGGAGTTTTGCTGCCGCGTATAATTTTTACTTATTTTGTAAGCAGGTATATAGAGAGGATGCGAAACGGGTTACTCAATCAAAAGAAAACTAAATTTTTTTCTTCTTTGTTTATTTCCTCGAGATACAGGGTGTCCCAGACTTAAGTGTATTATATGTACTTATTATATGTACTATATTATGTGTACTTATATAGCTGTATAAGATTTTTTAAAAAATCTAAAATTCCTTTTCCAAAAATCGGTTGAAGTTTTAGTTTTTGAGTTATAAAATATTTAAGCTGGACCAATCAGGAGCACCGTATAAATAGTCGTGTGTGCGTGAACGGGAGTCCAACGTAGTGTTCTCCCGTCGCTAACCCCACCTCCGCGCTCGCTTCGATAACACTGATTTTTCGAAAAGGAATTTTCAATTTTATTTCCCGGACACTTGAGTCTGGGACACCCTGTAGTGCAAAGAAATATTACCTAAGTCGATTTTTTCTATATGCGATCCTGCCAGCTTGACGTTAAGCTAGCAGGAGCACAGTTTTTTTTTTTAAATCCGTAGCATTAAATTTTGCAATAAACCGTTAAATGAGCCCTAAATGAGCACTAAATTATAAAGCAAAGAAATATTGCCTACGTCGTTTTTTTCTATGTGTGGTCCTATTGGCCTAGCGTTAAGCTAGCATGACCATATATTATTTAAAAAAAATGCGGAGCATTAAATTTGGCAACAGGGCATTAAATTAGCCCTAAATGAGGCCTTCATTCCCTATAGATTCTTAGTCAATTTTTGCAATGTGATCATGCCAGCTTAGCGGATCTCAAACTCAAGTAAATAAAATAAATAAATTTTCAACCAAATTGTTGAATTTTCAACTAAATAAGATAAATTTTCAACTAAAAATTAAATAATTAAATTTTCATTGAAATAAAAATTAATTTAAAAAAAAACGAGTTTTCAAAAAAAGAATTGAACTTTCAACCTGAGAGATGGATCTTTAAATAATAATTCAAAAATCATTTAAAATGCAATTATAATTGAACGAGCAAAACATGTGACGCGAGTTAACCTCAAAATCTCAAACATAGGGAAAATAAAAGAAAGTTAAAACAGCCCCTCCCCTATTAGTCTTTTATCATATCCTATTGTCCTGACAATACAAATAGTACTTTAAAAAATGTAAGCCAATTTGCCGTGCCAGTTTTATGCGTTTCTATTCCACGAGGACACGAGAGGACATTCCACGCATTACAAGGTGGGAGCTACGAGTTTTCTTACATAGGAACGTAATTGCTCGAAACCGGACGAACAGAATGGATGCTCTATCTCTTTATAGACCTGGCAAATAAGAGACACATTATCTAGGCGAACGGACGCTCCGTACGTTTTGAAATATAAACTGCTATTAACTGTGGAATTCTGTAAACTTGCGTTGTGTTAAGAGGTGGCGGTGAATGGATGGAGAAGCTCCGAGTCGTGTTATCGACTTCTAAATACGATTCGATTACTATTCCCAACAGTGATCCCAAAAAATCTGCGCATGCTTGAACTAAACAGCCCTCATCGGCTATAGTTCGCTTTCTTAATTGAACTCAAATACAGGCGCGCACTACAGCCAATAGATGTCACTACAATCCAAGCATGTGCAGAAAAAGGCGACTCAGTTGGGATCACTGATTTCAGCGGAAAAATTCCAGCAAGCATTACTATCGAAAGACCTTACTATCGTTAATCTTTCCATTGCATTCTAATCCATTGATGAAGAGCAGAAAATCGTGTCACACGCGTACAACAAGCGTTACGAGAGAATCGTTACAATCGAATTCGACAATATTGTTTAGAGATTTCTCAATAAGGATATTGCTCCCTTAGATAAACAAACTCTCTCTCACACCCACATACTCTCTTTATTACATTACCTTAGCCTCTACAATTAGCGATTCTGTGGCCCTGTCGCCGCCACCGCGCTGAGCCCCCGCCGCGGGGTGTGCGTGCGCGTCTTATAAGCTTATTGGCGCACACGCACCGCTAAGACAAGAAAAGCTTTTCGCTAAGATGAGCTGTTTTCGAACTAGCTAATACGTTCAACAGGCTGAAACGTGAATTACATTTTTAAATTTTACATTTTTATTTTGACTTTATTCATTGTATGAATCCGAATGGGAGAATACCATATGCCCTATGTGGTCGTCTCTTCATATTTACAACAGGTTTACATGCTTTTATTTCTCTCTTCGTGATTATATCGTGAAATTCAGTACGACAAATACAATCATACTCAAGGAGAATTGGCTCGTTCGTTTCACCCACAATAAAAGATCTTCTCGTTGAGAAATTAATTAGTTTCGATGAAATAAAATTTAGAGAAATACCTTTGACATTGCATACTTGTCTTTCGCTAAAATCGGGTTTTTAAAAATAATGTCTGCAAAAAATTTCGGACCTCCAGATACAAATGCTTTTCAGAAGATGTCTACATTGTATATAAAACTTACAATACAACTGCAATTATTTTAATACTCAAATTTTTTTTAAATTATCAATGTTTATATGTTGTGATTTAACTAAGATCCAGTATTTGTAATGATTTTTCATATTGTAAAAAACGATCTTTAATATTTCAGAAATCTTAATTGAGTAAAACTAAAATTTCTAAATATCTTCTGAAAATAAAAAAATAAACATTTTTTAAAAAGAAATTACTTGAATGGAATGATTTACTCTCTCTGTGGCACTGGAAAAAATTAAATTTGAAATTGGGAAAAAGTTTTTAATGAAAACTCCGAAGAGATTCTAAAACATTTAGCGTTTATGACCTTAGTCTCGGACGTTTCATTCTGCTGTCTATGAATGATGCAAAAACATGTTACACAAGCATTGCACTCCAGGAGCTTTAGATGTTTTAACGGTTTTGAAAAGAACAAGTAACTGGAAAGCTCCAGGTCCTCCTGCGTTGGCGCGGTGTCTTCAGAAGATCATCGAACAACAAGATCTGATGCCAGGCTTTATGCTCCAGGGTAATACGTATATGTTGCGTAAAAACACAGATGCTCAACATCCATCTGATTTTCGACCGATAGCCTGTCTTTCAACAATATATAAATGTCTTACAGCTATCATAGCAGATAAGGCATATTCTCACTGCGACGAAAATGAAATACTTACAGAAGAACAAAAAGGATGTTGTAAAAACTCACGAGGCAGTAAAGATCTAATCACCATAGACGCTCTTGCCATGACGCAAGCTCGTAAACATAAAAAAAAGTGCACATGACATACATTGACTACAAGCAAGCGTTTCCTTCCGTACCACATGACTATTTGCTTGAAGTATTAAAAATATACCAAATTTGTCCATGGATCATTGACTTCCTAAGTGGTGCGATGATGCTTTGGGGGACAAGAATCAAGTATTTTGATCATGGACAATCAAGGATAACCAGATCAATACGCATTACGACAGATATATTCCAAGGAGACTCCTTCAGTGCATTATGGTTCTGTTTAGCGTTGAACCCACTGAGCAAAACACTAAATAGCATGTCTCATGGGTTCCGAATACATGATAACGAGGATGGTCATTAAGTGACCCATCTTGTATACAACATCCAGGCAATGGCTGAGGGGGAGTCATATAAATATCTGGGTATTCAGCATACGATAGTTAAGAAAAACCTAACGACTGCCTTCACTACAAGACTCAGATTGGTTCTCAAGAGTTCTCTTAACTCGGCAAACAAGATCAGGGCAATCAACACCTATGCCATCCCTTTCCTCACGTACTCCTTTCGGCTCATTAAATGGTAGAACACCGACCTCGAACGATAAAACAGAATCGTCCGCGTAGAAATGACGAAGCACCGAATGCACCACAGTAATTCGGCGATTGAAAGTGTAGTTCTACCACGACATAGAGGGGATAGGGGCATTGTAGATGTCAAGAAACTGTGTGAGTCACAAGTTATACAGTTGCGAGGCTATTTTAGCAGCAAGCGCGATGTTACGCTTTACAACACCATCTTTAAAGCTGATCATGACTACACGACCTTGAATTTGTCCTCAGAGGAGGCCTTGAATATCAGGGCAGAAACCATAGAGGAATTAGAAACGCAATGGAGACAGAAAGCCATCCACGGCGAGCACGCCAAAACGTTAGAACTGAATGAAGTAAATAGATAGGCATCCAATATTTGGCTGAGAAAGGGCGTCCTGTATGCGGAAACGGAAGGATTCGTTATTGCGATACAGAGCAGGGTTGTCAACACCAGAAATAATCGTAAACACGTGCAACATCAAGACGTGGTTGATCGGTGCCGATTATGTGGAGATACCAACGAATCCATTGAGCACATTATTGATGGTTGCCGCGTAATGGCTCAAAGAGAATATACGCACAGGCATAAGGACGTGCGGGCATTATACATCAACAACTTGCCTTAAACCTAGGACTCTTAACAGAAATGATGCCTTTCTATGGATGCATTCCAATGCCCGTATTAAAAAACGAAGATTACATCTTATATTGGGATGTTACTATCCAGACGGATCATTACATCCGAGCCAATCGACCGGACATCGTAATGCGAGGAAAAAAAAGTGGAAGAGTCTACATCATCGACATTGCTTGTCCAGTTAACCGAAATTTGCAGGCAACCTATACAATCAAGATCCATAAGTATAGCGAGCTAAGGCGTGAAGTGAAGACAATATGGAGAAATGTGAAACATGCATCTATTCATCCTATTGTGATTTCGGCTACAGGCAATGTGCACGCAAGTTGCACTGAACATCTTGAACATTTAGGAGTCAGCAGGACACTGGCAGCAGCTCAGAAGGCGATTTTATTAAACACCTGTCGTATTGTAACAAACTTCCTGGTAACTACGCCATGCTCCTAATTTTGTACCTAAAACCTCATCTCAAATGATTTCATACATCAGATTAAATTAACTAATTACATCTTCATCTCATCAGTCACTTGACTTAGTCCGTGCCTATGATAGAAAACCGGGTTCTTTTTAACCCGAGAACAAGTTTGAAGAAAAAAAAACAACCCAGAGCTACTTATTCAGCTCCTTCAGTGCCTGGAGGTGCATCCAAAAACAGTGAGATGCATAAAAGACCTTATGCTCTTGTGACGGACAAAAATTTGTCATAACATCTGACAAAACACAAGTGACTACAGGCTATATCACATATAAGAGGGGGGTCTTCCTAGGAGACTCTCGAAGTCCAATACTTTTCTGTATCTCCCTCTTGCCTCTATGTATTGTGCTCCGAGGCAAAAGCTCTGGATACCTATGTGGCCCGTCGAACAGAAGAGAATATAAGGTCAACCACCTTTTACACATGGACGGCCTTCAAATCTTTGCTTTTGGGATGAATAAGATCCAGGCGACCAATTTGCTGGGCCGCTCCTCTACTGCTCTACACGTTTGTTGCAGTAAAATGGAGCATCGATGAGTGGAAGCAACTTGACTGAAGCACACGCGAGATGATGACAATGCATCAAAGTCATCATCCTAGATCTCCCGTACCTTGAATATACCTCCCTCGAGATAAAGGGGTTAGAGGCTTGCTAAGCTTAGAGTGTCTTCATCGAAAAACGGTTCTGCCTACAGCCTGCTGAGTTCTAAATAGCACAGATTCTCTTATGCGACTCGTACATCAAGATGAAGTCGTCAATTCTGCGGCGTTTCTATACCGTGCCGCAAATAGGGCCACACAAGAGCTTGGCCTCCCATTCGATTCCAGCGACACTACACATGGCCTAGCATCACTAACACCTTTGGTGCTCAAAACTCGTGTACAGGAAGCAGAACATACACTTATACTAAGAGAACATGCTGACAAGCCCCTTCATGGTCAATTCTACGGCATCATACGCAGAGAAGAGCTCTCAATGGGTCTGTCCTACATGTTTCTCAAGTCTGCTGGATTGAGATCGGAGACTGAGGGCTTTCTTTTTGACTGTCAAGACGGCGTTATAGACAGCTTAGTTTACCGCGAGCGCATAATTAATGTACCTGAAGACGATACCAACAACCGAGTGTGCAAGCAAGAGCCAGAAACACTTGGACATGTTCTCAGTGGATGTTCAAATTAAGCACGCTACGGGTACATAGAGAGACACAATGCGGCTCTAAAAGTGTTATATTACCATCTTAGGCACTTCTATGGTGTTGATCTATTGCCCGTCTTGCCATACGCCATAAAACATATCAGTGCTACGAAGCCTGATATTGTCCTCCAAGATCTGAAGACCAAGATCATTTACGTGATTGAATTCTTGGCACCAGCCGATGGTAATACCACGGCAAAGGAAGAATAAAAACGGGCGAAATATCAAGCACTTCTTTTCGAGCTGAGCAGTCTGTACCAAGGCCTCAAAAGTCCAGCATGTATTTATCATAATCTGCTGTCTTGGAAGTATAAAAGCTTCATTTCTTAGCCAACTCAACAAGATTCCGGTTCGCCAGCGTCAGGCTCATTCCATCGCGAGCCGGATGCAAAGTGTTGCACGATGTTATCTCTCGTAAATTTCCCGCCCTTGCTTACCTTCTGGGATAGAAAGAGCAGGAGTGGATGACGTACACGTTCCAGTTGCGTCGGGATTAGTTGCTTTAAGAAACCATAATCGTAGCTTCCAGAGCCTACAACTTCTCATATAATAATAATAACTGCAAACTACGCCATGCTCCTAATTTTATACCTACTACATCATCGCAAAATACTTCAAACATAGTATAAAATAAACTTATAACATCCTCATCTCATTAGGCACTTTACTTATTGTTAGTCCGTGGCTGATAATGAAAAACCGGGTTCACCCAAGAGCAAGATAACAAAAAAACAAAAAAATAATAAGATGGCCTCGCGTTGGCGTCGCGGTAGGGCTTGAGCTTTCCTCTCATGACTTTGACGAGTACGTTGACTGTAGCATCGCTACTGACAGGGTTTCCCGTGTCAGGCAGGAAGAGAATAAAGAGAAAAGGGACTAAGAGGAGCACCACATCCCATTTACGATGGAGAAGTTCATTAATCTTTATCGTCGTTGGTCGCTTCCCGAGGATCATCGGGGCGCCCCTGATGCCAACGCTGGAGGTGGCAGCTTGTAAGCCCAAGGTATTGAGTTACGTGATGGACAGGTAGATTTCACCGGGATACCCGAAATGGCTACTGTCCAGCCAGAACATCGGGAACAAGTGGTAAACAGCAGAACATAAGCTGCGCCTGCGGAGGATGTTTCGGTTGGGAGCCCCCAGCCGACCACTTCCACAGAAATGCCACGGCAGCGTATCAACTTCCAAACTTTTCATTATGAGTACTTGATGCGCTACCAATACTAACCCGAGACGGAAGCGACCACAAATTCTTTCGACGGGATGGTCTTTAGCCAAAAATTTGTAACGAATTTCCCGAATATAAAAACAGCCTTTGTGGAGATCGCAATAAGAAAATTGAGCACATCATTGATGGATGTACGATGCTTGCTCCCATGAATGCACGTGCAGACATAGGGATGTTGTTGGGATCATTCACCAACAAATTGACCTGAACACTGACTTACTAGAGAGATATGAGGTTTACTACAAATATAGCATAAGAGATGCTAATCGTGTGAAGGGTGAACAAGGTCACCATTCACCCGGTCTCAATCTCCTCCACTGGGAACATGCGAGGTGCGTACAAATCTTGAAAGAGCTGGGAGCTCCAAATTCGTTACATCTAATTCAGAAGGCAGTATTGCTGAAGACGTGCCGCATCGTCCAGAGTTTTCTGGGCGTGAAAAATGATAGTGGCTTAAATCGCCTTCTATAGCCATCCCGCGTACACGGCAGATGACTGTGGTAATCACATTTTAAATTTTTTCTTTCAATTTTTGACTTTTTTGTATATGTGTATGTGCGTGTCCGTTGGTGAAGTTGTGTTTGTCTCTCGCCGTCTAATATAGCTACAGTTTGGCAATACCAGGCAAAGCAAGAAAGTAGGGATATGCGTGCGAGGCGTGACGAAGCGAGGAAGGCAAGGCGATAAAAGCGAGCGGTCTTCGAGATAAAGTGTGGATGGATGTTAGTTATTAAGGGTTATTTTTAAGAAAATTTTGTAAAAAATAGAAGTGTAAGCAAATCAATATTTTAAGGCGACCAGGCCGAAAAATAAACGTTTATCTATCTATAAACGGGCTCTACAGTATGAATGTTGGATCCCTATAAACGGGCTCTCCAAGTTAAATATTGGAACCCTATAAACGGGCTCTCCAGGATGAATGTTGGATCCTTATAGGACTCTCCAGTGTGACTGTCGCATCACTATAGGCGGGCTCTCCAATGTGAATGCTCGCGAATTAAGACGAATGCGCAAACAGCATATAGAGTTCCAAAACAACAACTGACACCAGCGAATCTACATTTGCCGCGTTTCGCGACCGTGTATAGTAGCGAAGTACTAGAGGTGAATGTTGTCACCACTAACGCTCGTGGCTCCTGCGTCAGGATAACAGCGGCAAAAGAAGAACTCTAAACTGCACCATGCTCCTAATTTTTTACCTACAACATCATCGCAAAATACTTATAATATCGTTTTAAATTCATTTATAACATCCTCAACTGACTAGGCACTTGACTTTTTGTTAGTTCGGCTGATAATGAAAAACCGGGTTCACCCAAGAATGAGTTAAAAAAATTAAAATAATGTAATACGTAATCTATTATAATATATAATAATATATATTATAATATAATGTGACAATAAATAATGATATATATGAAAATATAATACGGTTCTGTTTAGCCTTGAATCCATTGAGCAAAACACTAAATAGCTTGTCTCACGGGTTCAGAATGCATGATAAGGAGGATGGTGATCAACTGACCCATCTTGTGTACATGGGTGACCTGAGGCTATACGCTAGTTGAGATCAGAAACTGTAGCAAGTGATCAATGTGACAAAGCAGTTTTCCAATTATATCCGACATGGAGTTCTGACTAAATAAATACAGAGGAAACCCAGAGGAGAATTAGGGATCGCAGAGCTAGAGAACGGTCTGGAGAATGACATCGAGGCAATGGCTGAGAGCCAGTCATATAAATACCTGGGTATTCTCGAATCTAAGGGTTTTCAGCATACGATAGTTAAGAAAAGCCTAACGACTGCCTTCAATACAAGACTCAGACTCATTCTGAAGAGTTCTCTTAACTCAGCAAACAAGATCAGGGCAAACAACACCTATGCCATCCCTGTCCTCACGTACTCCTTTGGGCTGATCAAATGGTCGAACACCGACCTTGAAAGGTTAAACAGAACCATTCGCGTAAAAATAACGAAACACCGAATAAACCACAGTAATTCGGCGATTGAAAGGCTAGTTCTCCACGACATGGAGAGGGTAGGGCGTTAAAGATGTCAAGAAACTGTGTAAGTCACAAGTTATCCCGTTGCGAGACCATTCTTTAACAGCAAGCGAGACATTGCGCTTTACAACACCATCTGTGAAGCGGATCTTGATTATACGCCCTTCAATTTGTCCTCAGAGGTGGCCTTGAATATCAGAGTAGAAACCATAGAGGAATTAGAAAAGCTATTGGGGCAAAAAGCCATCTACGGTGAGCACCCCAAAACGTTAGATCAACATGAAGTGGATAATAACGTATCCAATATTTGGCTGAAAAAGGGCATCCTGTATCCAAAAACGGAAGGAATCGTCATTGCGATTCAGGACAGGGTTGTCAGCACCAGAAATTATCGCAAACACGTGTTATATCAAGCATCAGCTAAGTGTTATCCTACTGGATGGTAATTTAACAAAAAAAATTTTTCCTGCTTTTTCAAATAGTAGCCGAGTTAGAGGGGATGAAATTTGGAAGTTTTCAGTGGATACCCTCTGCTGCGCGAACATTTGCTGCTTTCATAAGTAATTTTTATAAATTGTAGCCTCGGGGTTTTCAATCGATTTTTTCACGATCTTTCGATTGGTGATAAGCATTTTTTGAACATTTTAAAATTTGGCCTTCGTTTGTCGAATTCAAAAATAAAATCGACTTTTTCTTGTAGATCGGCACTTTTTTTTATTTTTTTTAATATTCTAGCTAGAAAGCTGAGGCTATTTGCCATAAAATACTTGAAAATCAAAGTGGGTTTTTTTTTTCGAAAAACTGTACGACAAAATTCTTGACGCACCGGCACACCGATGCGACGCGGCGCCACTTGAGGCCGCGAAGATGCCCACGTCACCGATTCTTTCCAAACTCTCTTTTTAAAATAATATAATCTGATACGGTTTTGAAAAGAACTGTTATAAACCCGCCCCCC
>CAKNWT010193047.1:0-15595 GCA_932066315.1 Andricus coriarius
CGGCGAAATTTTCGGCAAAATTCTCTCCATTATTCTCGTACATCACATCGGCCTAAAAGTACAGCCAGCGCCACCCTCGGCCGTATTTAATAACGTAATTTTCACCACACTGAACTCTGTAACGCCGACTAACGACGACATGAAACGACCCACGGTCCAGATCAGAGACAAAGAGTAGGCGACCGAGGTGACCGTAACAATCAATTTTTGATCGCCATTGATTATGTTATTATGATGGTGCACTCCCATGGCAGATGCAAACAATGGATCAAAGCAGAAACTCATGACAGTGAAAGAGACAAATAGATCTATCCGCCTCTTTCACTCTCATGAGTTTCTGCTTTCAAGGCCTTTCTCCAAATTAAAACAAAAATCACGGACATGAAAAAAACCGCGTGAACTTCAGGTGTAATTGAAATTTCCAAATCACTGTAACTTCGCGAGCAATTTTTCTTGCACATCGTGTACTGCATCAGAAGATTAATTAAACGCGGGTGGGGAATACAGAACTGTTGGAAATTGTAAGGAAAATTTTTTTTGTGTGGCAAGACAGTGGAAGTAAAACATTATCTGCGAAGAAGTATAAAAATTGTACAAAAACTCCTATAATTTTCTCAGAAAACGCTAACACAGAAATATTAGAAATAATTCCACCACCAAAACTACATCTGATGCTCGGGGTTGTGAACAAAATGCATAAACCCATGCTGACGGAATTCGAAGATAAGAGTCTCCAAGAGGCTAGGATGTGTAATGTTACTCCCGAGTTTGTACATGAGAGTCCAGCGTTCGCAGGTAATTCTTGCAAAATGCTGTTAGAAAAAATCGACTTATTGCGTGCGGAATATGTAGCATTGGTTGCCTAAAATATGCAAGGTGCTTTAAGGATTTTCAATTCGTCGTTCATTCTTGTTTTTCTCCAACATTAAACGCGAAATAGGTAGATTGTAGATCTTAGTTTCAGCGAAGTTACTGTGATTTTGAAATTTCAATTACACCTAAAGTTCACGCAGTTTTTTTTCATGCCCCTGATTTTTGTCGTTAAACTGAAAAAGACCTTGGATTTTACAGTGAATCAGGCATGGAATCTATCCATTCGGGTTTCAAAATGTCCTGGGCCTTAATCGAACCCAACAAAAAAATTGGATGTGCCATAAACTTGCATTTAAAGTTGTTTCAGGCACACCGTGCATGCACACAGTAGTTCTGCTCCAGCCAAAAGTGGCGTAATATAATTTGTTAGGAGAATCTCCCTTCCTAATTATTTGATCGACAACTAACAAGCGAATCAATTATACTCACGGTTTATCTGAACCAGACGGATTTTCACACAGGTTTTCCTTACAACCCGAAAATCGGCCAAAGATGATCACATATTGCCACGAGCCTCCTAATAAATTAAACAATATTTGACCACAGTTTATGCAGTAAGGACAAAATCCAAATTTATGCCAGTAATATTATGAGTCCGAAATAGATGCTCTTTCGCACCGTCTGCCAGTAGTGCATTATTTATTTATTTATTATTAAAAGAGTATAACTTAGTGATAAATATATGATTAAGTTATAAGGTGACAAATAAATCGAAACATCTCATTCTGAGTAATTCTTCTCTTCATAATAGGCTTACTGTATCAAATTATAAATGATTATTATCAATTAATTTTTTTTAAACCCTTAATTCTGTGTATATTGAATTTAATTTTAATATCTTTCACAGTCACTGATGTTAGCCATTTATTAGCATCTGTTTCTACGGAAACTCCAGAAGAATCTTTTCTCTCAGGTAGCCTGTATTATAAATATCCTCACGTAGAAAACTTCCCCTCTCAAGCTTCGAGCTTGCAGTGGTTCGAAGCGCGAAGAGTTTTAGCGTAGCACACGTTTCCAATGGAGATCACAGCTGTGTGTTAAAGTTCATTTCGCTTGCGCCCTGCCGGCTGGTGGCGACAGTACCTACTCCACTAACATGAGGCAGTAGAACTGGTCGGTTTTGGGATGGCAAGCTATCCGCGACACAAAATTTGTAACGATTATGGCGAACCCCGCGCTGATAATTAAACCTCGAACCATTCCAAGTCGAATTCGAGTGTCCCACTTCCAGTCGATGATTCCTGATTTGTTATCCCAAGTTAAATTAAATTCAAAGAAATAACTAAAGTAAAACTTTCATGTTGATTATTATTTATTTTTACATTCTCATCATAATGAGAAGGTATTATTTTTATTTGAAAACTGTCTATCGCGGATTTCTTTATATCTCCACGTTTCAAGACCCCCTGAATTCTAAAAAAAAAACAGGTTTCACGATAGTGTTTGTCCGTCTATCGTCGTTGTTTTCGTTGTTGTCGTCGTTGTCTTTTTTCTTGTCGTTATTGTCGACGTTGTCATTGTCGTCTATATACCAGATAACTTTTGAAAGACTGATCGGATTAAGTTCCTATTTGGCACATTGTTTTAGGGAGCAAAAAGAAAGATCGAGTTCGTTACCCAGCATTTTTTGACCAACCGTTCTGGTTTTTGCTACAAGAAAAATCCATTTTGCGGTCAAACTATGCAAGATACAAAAAAATGAATTGACAAAAATTTTGCACCTAAGAAAGATGTATAAAGTTCTTAATAATAACTGTTTGACAGGACTTGTAGTTTTTGTTTTGATAAAATTGTAAGAAAAACATTAAGAATTAAAAATAAAACTTTTGTAAAACGACACAAACTACGGAGAAGAATGAATTAACGAAAATTTTTCACCTAAAAAAAGACATACAAATTTTATACTAATTATTTTTTGATAGGATGCGTAATTTTTCTTTTGATCGTCACAAAATAACATGAAAAATAAAAAGATTACATTTTTGGAAAAACGATATAAGATACGGAAAATTCAATATAATCATATTCCGCTTTGATTTTATCATCGCTTTCTTCACACCGAAAAAAAGTTTGGTTGGGACAACTAATAAAATTGTTAGAACAACTATTTCAGTTAGTAAATAATGACACTGCTATTTAGTTAGTTGTGCGAACTATTTTTGTTAGTTGGGAAATAAGTAGTTGCCGTTACTATCTAATTAGGTAGACTTACTGTTTTAGTTTGTCAAAAAGACTATCTGTATGTAGTTGAACTTACTAATATAGTTAGTCATGTCTACTAATACATTTGTAGCTATAACTATTTTCTTTTTGTTATATAGGGACTAATTAAAATATCTGTCGCTATATCGAACTCTGAATTAAAAAGATCCCAGTGGGCACGTGGGCATCTTTTTTCCGGGACACCTTAGGGACGCTGATGTCACTTAAATGTCAGTTCAGCGTCAGTTCAGCTGAGAAGACGTGTTGAAACAACTATGTCCCTATGCCCACTGGGATCTTTCTGATTTCAGATGCACTTTGTAGGTTAAGATTTCCAGTGAAACTTAAAACTCGTTTGATTTTAAAATTTCTTACACATACATTCGAATACTTCGATATGATCCCCGAATCATAAAGACGTCAACTGAGCAGCGAGTTATGACGGCCATGTCTAAACGTTCTCCCTATGTTGGTACCTTTGTTGCATTCTCAATCGTACCAACTGAGGTGGCAAATAAAACAGTTACGCCACCTACTTTAATTTGTTAGAGAAATCAATTAGTAGTACAGATCACTATTTTATTGGTAAATCTGACTACTAATACGTTACTAACGCAAACTAGTCACGATTACTACAAACGGCTTCCTAAACCGACTACTTGCTCAGTCGGTGTTACTAACTGAATAGTTGTAAGAACCAATTAATGCTTTACTAATAAAAAGCTAGTAGCCACAACTATTCATTTTTCTCAGTGCAATTAGTATGTTTACTTTTCTGTTCTTATCCCTTCAATCAGTTTCTAGTCTAATTCTCTTGTCATCGCTAAGGCCTGCAATGTTCAACTTGTTAGAAGGGTACCCCTTCTAAACTATTAAGTTGTGATTACTAGATCATATCATTCTTATAATCTATGATAAGTGTTTAATTGATAAATAAAATTAAATGTGATATAATTCTTAGTTAAATTCGTTTCATTAGAGTACTTTTTGTTAAAGGCACCTTATTTAGCGAATCCTCATTAGAATGTTTAATTTGGACAATTACATAAGATTAGAGTCGGAATAAGATGCGTCGTGCAATGTTAAATATCAGCCGCGCTTAAAGACGCTGCTATTAGCAAATAACGTTGAGCAGTAGCGCCAGCGGCGCTACCGCCGGTAGTCCGCACATTTTCTTGCATCTGTCGTTGTTTTCTAGAAAAATTAGGAAATTCGGTTTTGTAAAGAAAAAAAAATTCTCCTGGCCACAAAAGTTATTTAGCCGGTATAGAACTCACAAGATGGCTCTCTTATAAAATTAAAATTTCAACGAAAAATTGGGAAGGAATATAAGTGTTGTTTTATGAACTGCGTAGATTTTTTTTTTGTAAATTGAAACAATAAGCATTGGCTCATCTCCTCTAAAGACAGTAACTTTCGTTTCCGAGAGATTCTGCGACTTCAAGTGTAGAACCTGCCTGATTCTAAATGTATTCGGTATATGAGATTCCCACATATGTTTTTTAAATATTCTTTCAGAAATAAAATTAAAAAATTATTTAAAAAACACTGTTTACTTCACTGAAAAAATAGTTGGTTGGGCCAACTAATAAAGTAGTAGGGTCAACTACTTTAGTTTGTAGTTGTTAATAATTTATTTAGTAGTAGTATAAACGTTTATTCATCAGCCTGTTCGCCTTAAAAAATTGACTTGCTTACACTTTCCTTATTTTTACATAATTTCCCTTAAAACTAAGCCTTAAAACTAACATCCATCCATACCTTAAATTTAGGATCGCATGCTGTTATCGCCTTGCCTTTCTCGCTTCGCCTCGCTTCGCCTTGCTCGCATGTCCCTACTCTCTTGCTTCCGCGTCAACTACCTAAAGCCTATCTACTATTTACAGTATTTACATACTACTTATATCTACTTCATCTCCTATTTACAATCTTTCCTCCTCCATTCCTCTTCCTCCTTCCGTATCTTCTTCTCCATCCTACCCAACTCTCCCTTCACCCATGCTACTGCCCTCTTGTCCCCCCTTTCATGCATCAATACCACCATGCTCATTTCACTCCTTTCCACCTCTACACACTCCTCCAACCAGTGCTCCACTTTTGCATACCCCTTCCCACACAGTTCACAAATCCTCTTTTCACTCGTGAGCCAGAACCTATTAAAATCATCCATGCACCCACACCTCATCCTCGCTATAAGCTCCTGAGTTCTTTTCTCTCCTTTCTCACACAAATATTGCGCTCTCGCCCTTGGCATTCTCCACACATAGTTCCCGTTAAACCTTGACTCTCTTATTCTCTCTTCCCCTGCTGCCTTCTCTCTCTCCATGCCGTTTTTCTTAAACAACTCATATACCTGTCTTCCTTCCTCATGCATCCTTCTCACTTCATCCATCTGTAGTCCATTCGTTCTAAAATACCTTTCCCTTTCAGCCTCCATCCTCCTACCCCCTCTCCTTTTCTCCTTCTCCCACCAACACTCCCTAACCAGCTTACTTCCCCCCTCTTCCAAAAATTTCTCCTCATATTTACACGCCTGTCTCCCCGCTAGAATCGCTGCACTGTTTCTCCCCGTCACCCGCCTGACAATATAATTAGGCGTGTTCCTTGCCAACCCCAATGTCTACTTTACATACCTCTCCTGAGTCATGCAAATAGCACACTCATCACTAGCGAGTCAAACAATTTCATTCTCCTTTCAAAATCATCTGCGAATAATTTCTTTCCCAACCCCCAGACCTGCCTCATCACCACATTTGCCCTCCTCACTCTCTCTTTTATGTGACAATCTACTCCCCTTGGTCTCCGCCCGGTGCTTATCCTCCTCAGGGTTTTCCCTCTGTTTTTAAGATTCGCGTACTGCCTTTTCGTAGCGTGGGAACTCAGGTAGTAGCATGAGGATGCTCTTGTTGAGCAGACTTGGGCCCTTTTGCTGCTCTGCTCAGTTGCTATCAAGGTGTAGGCCGGTGTGGTTAATTTTCGGTGGCTGCATAGATAGTCATCAATTGTGCGTCTTCGAGAGAACTCAGTTATTCAAGTCCGTGAATTAAGTCAGTGGCTCTTCAAGTCCCAATTAATTGTTTAGTGACTTCCCGACTCGATCGTTTTCTGGTATTGCGGAAAGTGACGAGTCGGATGACGTATCACCTCCGGTCGCTTCGGGATCGATCGTTCGTTGAACGATCGTGATCGTAGCTTCCGGAGGCTACATCTGTGCCAATTTTCTCCAACAACCAAAACATTTTTTTGGACACAAAGGGAGTATGGAGTATGGATTCAATGGATATACTCAAGGACTCGTATACCGGACTCAATCGATAAAAGGTATTTAGCGGTTAATGATAACGATGGTAAATTGTCTTGTTCATTTTCGTCGACTTTGAAATGATCGAGCATGGTTCCTTCGCTATCCCACGCCAGTCCGTCATTAATTCATAACAGTAGTATATGCCGCTGCTATTTAATTGGTTGGGGCTACTACTTTTATTCGCAAGGTTGGTAGTAGTTGTCCTTACTACTTTATTTGTTGTCGCGACAACGTTCGATGGTACATACTATTTTCAGGTAGTAAGCCTTACCACTTTAATTAGTAAGTCTTACTATTATATTAGTTAGTCTTACAAATAAGCTAGTTGATCTCACTAGTTAAAGTAGTAATCCTCACTATTACAATTAGTAAGTTTTAATATTTAAAATAGTAGTCCTTACTATTAAAATTAGTGAGTTTCTCTATTTAAATTGGTAGTCCTCACTAATAAAATTAGAAAATTTTACTATTAAAATTAATGGCTCGTAGGCTATTGCAAAGTTAGTGCTTCTCAATATTGAAATTATAGTAGATTTCTCTATAATTTCTAATGAATGGACACAAGAGCGTCGTCACGACTTCCTACACTGATCGAAATGGTAATGTTGATTTAACCATATGATCGTGGGTTGAAAAATTACGAGGATATTTATAATATAATACGTGTACTTCAATCATAAAGAGTACGAAATATACTTAATGTAATATGGTAAATACAAGTTATTTATATTTGTGGTACAAAAATTTAATATATGTGCTGCTATTGTATTAAATGTGTAATTCTATTAAACACTTGCCTGAGGGAACTATCTCTGAAATGTTGTCGTTTAGCAATACCCTCTGTATGACTGATTTACCTGACTCGCTTTGTTTTGTTTACAACAGGCGCATCTTGATCGCGCCTGCGCGTCTACTTTCGTAAGCAACAAGTTTTAGGATGGCCAAAACAGACATCCTATATGGCTGTATCTATACCAGCAATAAAATGGGGTTAATCTAATCATAAATATCGTTGTACCTCCTATTCATTTCTATCAGTGTATAGAGATCAGGTCCTGATAAGACGTCATGTCAAAATACACCCACATGCCCATTTGGATGTTAATGAAAAACTACTACAATTTTAATATTTAAAAGTGCAGCCAGTCCATTAGAAAATTTAGATCGATGCGATAGTCTTCACGGTATTCACTACTGCACAATACGCATAAATGTTAAGATGAAAATGGCGACGATCGAGAACATGACGCGATATTTCAGTGCGAATGTTGGCAGCACTGTTCAGGTTTCAGTTCTGCCAATTTCGCCAAGGAGGAAAACTTGTAACGTTTACTACTTTTATTTCTTGGAAAATAAATTGGTGGTGAATGTGACTACTTTATTTGTTGTGACTAGAATTACTATCGTTACTAATATAACGTACGTAAGATTACTAACGGCGACTTGTTACCGCACTTAACTGGTTAGTTAATTTTACGAGCGAAGTGGTTGTCGCAGCTAATACCATCTCTATAACTAATAAAGAGCTTCTTGTCACAACTAACCATTTTTTTCAGTGTTTACATCGATCTGTTTGTAATTTATTATACTATTATACTATTCATTATAATGTACTATATTATATGATGTGCATTCTTAAATTATTGTTAAAAATTTTGCACTTCTAAGACTTATCTCTTCGAATTTCATCCAGCCTTCGATTTAATGTTCACATTTAACTTTAAAGTTAGAATATATATGAGGCTCAAGTATTTTTTATCTGGAAGAATTTTCTTAACTTGAATGTTCCAAGAAACTATTTATAGTTGCTGCTTTTGTTTTCGGTTCCAAATTTTCACGAAATGATATTACGAGAACTAGAATCATTAGATTCTTGGTTTTATGCTGGAAAATCTTATTGAAAATTAAATATTTTTTACTTTTAATGCGTCTGAAAGTAATACGTCTTTTAAATTTAGGAGCTCTACAAGTTGAACAGAAATCAAATATTAATTGGATATCTAAATAAAACAGTTAACTATTAAAATTTAAATAAACTAAATTTAAATATTTTAATTAAACATTTTTTAATCCACCTATTCATATAAAATGTGTTTAGATCGAAAAAGCTTGGCTTAGATTTTGTCGGTAAGATCCAAACAGTTCGATGATATAGTTGACTAGAGCGTGCAGCAGATTAGGTTTATAGGCTCACGTGTAGGTAGTCCACGCAGAGTTCGAATCCTCAGCGGGTGCCATTTTCTAAAGCGTTTTAGCGTACATTTATATTTGTAAGTGACTGTGCGTACAATGTGTAACTTCAAAAATAAAGTAAGTGTACTGATAATATAACAATTTTTTTCAACTTTGTCATTATTCTATAACGCCTGTCTCATATTTTTAAACGTATGCTTCACCAAGCATTCCCAGTCATTTTTCCTACAACTGATGAATTGTAATAATATATATTTATTGAAATGATACGTTTTTCAAGGTAGCTTAGAATAAAAATTAATGCAAAATAAAGTAATCATCTATTAAAGTAATCATGACAAATAAAATTGGTGCTTTAGTTTGCAATATCTCAATAAGCAGTCCCGAGCCGAGGTACAAAAATAAATATAAAATACATTTGATATGTAGAAAAGTTCGCAATTTGGAAAAAAAGAATTCACAATCACCAAATGACAGTTTTCGAAGCTTTGGCCCATAATTTTAAAATGTCTGTGCACAAGTGTGGGGGAAGTATAAAGACTGAGCGCGTAGTGCGAGGCAAATACATTATCGAGCAAAAAGCGTGAGACCCAAAGGACGCGTGTCGTAGGCGCTGAGCATTGAGCAAGATTGAGCATCTTGCGAGGGAAGCGACCCGCGCAATAATAAGGTGCCCGCGCTGCAACCAGATTTTAGTAACCTGCATTAGTAAAAACTTGATGTATTTGCTGAAAAAACGGCATTTGTAATACTCACAGTTATATTATACTCTTCATAATATTACTTTCATACATACTTTATCTGTGTATAAATTGTAAACTATAAAATTATAATAAATATTAAAAAATGTTCTTGGATTTATCGAATAAAAAAATACGTTTTTTGATTATTGCTGAAGTCAAGGATGCACCTGCACATTTATTACTTAGAATAAAACAGCAATTCTGGAAATTAAATGAGATTACAAGGGGACATTAAATTTTTACAAATGTCAGGATGCTAGCTGTTACATTTCTGCATAATGTGTAATTGTGCAAACACATAAAGTCAGAAAATACGACGTGTCATAAAAATGCCAACGACGCAGAAAGTATACGGGAGAAGGTGGAATGGTTTCGAGGAAGATTCTAAAAGTAGGAGTAAAGATCAAGATCGTTCTTGACGAATGAAACAGATGCTTGTAGCGTTGCGTTGGTGTGACGTCGAATTATCGTGGGGTCGTGCACCCGTCATTTCTACTGTTATCTTAGACTGACCAATTAATCCTATAAACCTTGGCATTTTAAATGAAGATTACTTAAGATCACTTTTAACGACTGAAACTCTTAAAATTTTTAACGCTGAACAAACAAGTCCTTAGAATTTTTATTTTTTATTGCAATCGCAAGAATTAGTATAATAAGAAGTAGATAAACCATATGGGGGCCCGCATGAAAGCGGTCCTTATGTCCGGCCGATTCTAGTTTAGGAGATTTTCGCGTTGTTCTGATTCAGCGTAAAAATAATTATTTTTGGGTTTGATTGAGAGATGATATAAGGAACTATACTGAATCAATTGACACTATATTCATGTCCAAAAAAGCAACCGGATGTGCGTAAATTTCAGGTTAGATGAAAAAGATTAACAGGTGCGCTTATGACACTTAACAACTTTAGATGCTTTTATCTCGATAATAATCAGGTCTTCGAAGTTTCAACTTCAAAAATGCCCCAGCGACTTGTTTTATCACCTAAAGAGTTCGTCTTAGGCTTAAAATGCCGAGAATTGTACCTGCTCTATCATCCTATATGTAACTTCATACCGGCCATTATAGTCCTTTTCAAAATGAATTTACAAAATGCCCAAAATGACAGACTTTCGACTTTTTATTATTTGCAAAAGGAAACATGTTCTGCGCATACTGAATAACTAATAGCCATTTTTTATCATTCTTAATAATATTTAGAGGTAACGCCAAGGTTGTGAATTTCTTCTGGACATTGGCATAGAAAAACGTCTATTTTTCTTCATGCTTACATCCAACATATAAATTATTGAAAGAATCTAATACTGTTTGCTATCGCTGAAGATTACAACAGTTAATTCACATAAATTCAAAATGCGACCTCTTGAAATTCGTATAATTTAAATTTCACAAATTTGCTCACAGGCCTTTTAAAATTAAAGGTCAAAGCGTTAACAACTGTAATTTGATGATTGTGAATTCTCTTTTGTTAAAGCTCCTTCGGCTTCAACGAACACATTCTTAGAACGTATCTCGTGCTTCGCACTCGATTTTTCTCAAAATATGAACTTTTCTACATTATGTTCAACACTATTATATCTAATGTATATTATATTTATTTCTGTACCTCGATCTGGTACTGCTTATTCAGATATTGCAAAATAATTTCCAATTTTTGTTTTTCATGATGACTTGAATATTTTCTTCTTACTTTGCACTAATTTTTATTCTCAGCTGCCCTGAAAATGCTCCCAGTTTGAGCGCGCAAATAAAAAACTGTGATTCAAACGCCTCATAAACTACAATCATAAAGTAAAATTGAACATGTTTTTTTCAATTTGACTTTGAAGAGGGTTCTCAAAGCACCTACGGCCTTGAAGATTACATTCTGAAAATGCTCTTACTTCTTGAATTTTGATCGAATCAAAAAAATTGATGATGATAGTTTCGAAATATATTTTATAGCTAGTAAAAATTTTGATTGAAATTTTTTAATCTATCAGAAAAATACTTTTTTTTCTATTCTTTGGAAATTTTCAAAATGTTGAAAAGTATGTAACTTTTTGAACTTTTATCGAAATAAAAAATTTAATTAGAATAATTTTCAAGATTCTCTCCCATCTAAAAGAAACTAGGGTAAAAATTTCTGAAACTTAAAAAATAATTTCATTTTGAAAATGCTCTAAAATTTTTTATTTTGGTTGGAAATATCTGGTTAACGAACTTAACCTTCATTTTAGGGCCCTTAAAAAGTTTATTAAACGTTGACTCCTTTCGACAAATCCTTCAAAAGTTAGCGTGGCTACAACATTTCGGTAACCATACATACATACAGACATACATACAGACATACAGACATACATGCATACATACAGATATACAAACATACATACATACAAACATACATACATCCATACATACATAAATACATAGATACATACAGCCATACAGATATACAGGCATACATTCATACAGACATATAGACATATAGGCACCTAGACATATAGACATACAGACATACAGGCAGACAGACACCGACAAATTTTTATGATTTTCGGACTCTGTGAGTGCCGAAACGTGAAGATCATTCCGATCTCAAATACAGTAAATATGAATTTCGTATTCGATATTATTATAAGGCCGTGTCTACAGGTACCAAAATTTCTGTATGAATAGCTACTTGTACCGAAATTTTGGTACAAATATCTCCCAGATACTACTTTGGATATACGTACCGAAATTTCGGGATGAACTTCTGAAATGCGCATACCTCCGATTAACTTAAAGCTCCGTATACCCATGTATTTTGACCCACTGATTATGAAAATGATAGTGAAAATAAGTACAAATTTTATTTTCAAGGTCGAAACCGCAAAAACCTATAAGCATGTCATGTTTTTTCCATTTATTTCAGTAAATAATAAAAATTTACAAAAAATCTTAGAATAAAAGTTTTAGATCCTTTGAAAATACACATTCTATGTCGAATCTATTTTTAATCCATGACTGATAGTTTTCGAGAAAAAGAACGATAAATACAAAAAATTACAGAAATACAGTACAATGTGTAGCGGTGTGACGTAAATTGTATACGAAATTCCTGGAAGGTGAATTCGTGTGCGCAAATGGACAGGAGAAGCGAAACTTTTAAAGGCGGACATTGGTGGGAAGGAGACACCCAATATCTCGGAAATGCGGTACAATGTGTAGCGGTATGACTTAAATTATATTTAAAAATTCCTGAAAGACTGGTTACGCCCGCGTTGAATCACACGGTCATCTTCCCGCTATTCACTAGATTATTTCTGTGACCAGTCACAGGGGAATCACCCCGCCCTGCATGAGATGTTGGAAAGGGGTATGGATGTGACCCACATTATTTCTGTGATCTGTCACAGGGGTCTCTTTCCGCCATCATGAGGTGTTGAAAGAGGGTACAGATGTGACCTACATTATTTCTTATTATAAACAGAATAATAAAATAAACCGATTTAGTTTTCAATTAATATTATTTAAACATTTAACATTATTAACTAATCAAAATTGATTAATAATAATAAGAGATGATTATCGAATAACAATATTAACTGAATATTTTCAAACATTTATTTGTTTAAAATGTTTAAACAAATAATTTTATTCCATTAAAAAATGTGTAATCAGTTAATTAAAATTACTTACATAATGAAAATTAACTTAAAAGTATAAAAATATAAAAGAAAAATTTCTATTATTCTTAATATTAATATGTATAAAACATTAATTTGAATTGAATTCTAAATGACACTAAGACAAGAAAAGTAGACAGTTAGCGAAGTGAGTATTTATTACTGTTATTGTTACGTAATAAATAATAAATTGTAATTCAATAATTTGTAATATGATTATTGCATTATTAACTTACTCAAATAAAATTAAGTAAAAATAATAAAATGATCAATCACAAATAGCTATTATTCTCAATGTTAATTTAATCATTTCACTAATTGCATTTCTTCAAAATTCTAAATATTCAAAATAATAATTTTCATTGAAATCAAAATGTTTCCAACATCAGAAAAGTAGGCAGTAGACTAGTACAGGTAGAAGTTGGTTTTTAATTATCTTTTTCAGTCCCAATAACCTGAGTCCAAGAGAATGAAATTTGCAGGTCCACTTCCGCATCATCAACTTACAGTAACAAAGGTGCCCAGAAAAAGTTCAAGTTTTCATGGGCGGTTGACGATTTTATGAACTACGATCGATTTTCCAACCGAAAACTTTGAAATCGTGGCGGAACCTCTAAATATTAAATAAAAATTATTTCAAAAAAATGACAATTACTTCTTCAGTATGATGAACATGTTTCAGTTGCAAATAATAAACAACCGAAAGTCTGTCCTTTTGGGCTACCCTAATAATTACCTATGAAGGATTTATTATTGTCAATTATACAAAACTATAAAATATCTGTCTTCCGCTTTAATTTTGAAACTTAAGTTCCAGGAAAAACCAAAATATTGGGAAATTGAATTTTGAGCAAAGATGCGTTGACACTATACAGTGTTAGCCATAAGTCTTTCATTTTTTTTATTTAAGGAGCAGAGTATGCTTACACTCTTAGTATGTGTGTGAAATTGAGCAATATTTAGACAAAACATACTATTTACATAATTTTTATTCTGTATATAAAACTATTATTCGATGTACTCGTAAAATGAAACTGTTTATTAAAAGAAAATACTATCCAACAAAATAAAATAATACAATAAGATGTATGTATTTTATTCTGATGTGAACGTCCTTTTGTACTTAAATGTCAAAAGTCGTTGACGACTGATTTTTCGTTTGATCTAAGAAAATTTTCTATTTTGAACTCACTGCTTCTCATATTATGATAGTGTAGTAATCAGTTTTCTGAATTGAAAATATTTTAGTTTCAAGGGTAAGTTCCTACTTCGTTTCTCGTGAAAATAGGTCAATTTCTTGTCGCCGAGGTGGACAATAGCGTCTCTCTATACGAGCGAAGGAAGTGAAGTAAAGAAGTTTTGGAACGACGCTCATATACCCATCGCGGAAGGGGCACCGAGAATTCTCGTTAAATACATAAAAGAAACGGGAACTGAACATAGAACCTGTATAATTCAAGAGTTTAAGGCGACTATGTGGGCGGCAGATGAACGCAAGTAGCGACTATTACTTCCAGTCTCGGTTACAGACAGTATTTTGAGTTCTGGAAACTCCCACTGGACACCTCATCCCGTTCATATCAACCTTTTCTTCTAGATTCTGGTATTCCATCTTTAATATAGAGTAATGGTGCCCACAGTTGAACGGTGTTCAAAGGGAGTCAAAAGGAATATATACTAAATTACTGAAAAGTTTTATTTGTATTCTTCTTGTATTTAACTTTGTTTTTAATTAACGAATTTGTTGACAGTTCGCGATGACAAGTTATTTTACTACCTACTTTGAACTAATACTTAAAAAAAGTCAGTTAATAGCAGCTTATGTAACAGGCGCGAAAAACTGTTTTTTGTTTTTAGGCGAGGATGGTGTTTCCAGTAGGAGCGGTCGTGGGCGACCTGAAGGCGAGCCCTAGACGGAGCTTAAGGTGAGCCGCAGGCAAACCAACTGCTCCTTCTGCAAAAATCTCTTGACTTGAGCCAGAAAAAGTTCACGAGCGCACCCCAACACATGATTATTTGCGGCATTAATGTGACGAAAGAGAAAAAATTACTGCATACCAGAAATTACAGAAAATTTGTGAAATTATCGCTAATTTTATGAAGCACAAGAAATGTTGCGAGAAACACGGATTTGAAATTTTTAAATCGATATCTCGAATAGTTATCGATATATAGATTTTTTATGTTTAAATTATTGACATTTATTTTTGATTATTATTATTTCCGAGTATTGATTTCGATGGTATTTTTTACGAGAAACACGGATCTGAAGTTTTTAAATCAATACCTGGAATAGTTTTCAAGATATCGATTCTTTTCTGTTAAATTGAATAATCGAATAATACAGGTGTATACCCCTATCCCTTTACAATTTCTAGAAGTGGACGGGAAGGCACCCCTGTGACTGGCGACAGAAATAATGTAAGATCACAATCCTACCCCTTTTCCAATGCCTCGTGGGGGCGGGCAGGGACCCCTGTGAATGGTCACAGAAATAATGTAAGGTTCCAACCTACCCCTTTTACAACGCCTCGTTGGGGCGGGAAGGCACCCCTGTGACCGATGGCAGTAATAGTTTAGGTTGTTTGATATAATAAAATTATTGAATTTCAACAAAAATTACACAAATT